>JAEQML010055501.1:0-35888 GCA_016904865.1 Pissodes strobi
CTAACCAAATCTATTAAAATTGTTTATAACATGTCGGAACCGCTTTAATTGACTAAAATAAGTTGAGAATAATAAGTATCGGAATCGATTCAAATGACTTATATAACACTCTGCCTACACAAGAACGACTGATTAAATTAAAACGCTCCACATGCTGAAAACAATCTGCCGATTTTCGGCGGCTGGTTGAAAATATTTGAGGGAGTGGGGCTGAAACACTTTTTTCGATATCTGTTATAATAAGGAAAAGAATGACGAATTTATTTCACTGTCAGATTTGACAATTGCTTGAACCGTCCAATTTACTGAAATCATAATCGTATCAAAGACTATAATTAATATTCTAGCTGAATCCTATATTAATAGGGGATTAAGTTGACATATTTTAACATAAATATTGACAAATTGTCTTCACGTTTTAGTGACATAACCATATTCTGCCTTTCACGCGACCTGGTATAAATAAAAAGGAAAAGTGTAGATTTTGTCGAAATTAAAAATCGTCGATAGAGCAATGACAACTGTATATACAATGTCATATAAATTTGTCGGTATTGTTAATAGTTAAGCTTAAAAAAAATAATGAAGAATTATACGGCAACAAAAAGGTTTCATCTTTTAACGTTTTTCTCGAAATAAATTTGCTAAATTTACAGTTATTTAGTTACAAAATAGGCATAAAGTATAGTAATAATATAATACAGCGATGCAGTCTACAAAATTAATCTAGTACATTTTAGCGTCAATAGCCTAATTTTAAGTAAAATTATTTAATTTATTCTGACCTTACTTGTCCAAAATACATCAAAACTAACTTTAAACAATACCAAAAAATGTATATGTCATTTTTTATACAGTTGTCATTGCTCTATCGACTTCCGATTTTTAAATTACGACAAAATCTACACTTTTCCTTGTTATTTATACCAGGTCGCGTAAAAGACAGAATATGGTTATGTCACTAAAACGTGAAAACACTGTGTCAATATTTATGTTTATGCAAAATTAGTCGTCGATTCAACTTTTGGTTAGTTTCACTTATTCTTAACTTATTTTAGTCATTTAAAGCGGTTCCGATACGTTATAATCATATTTAATAGATTTGGTTAGTTTCGGTTAGTTGTCGATTCAGCTTTCGGTTAGTTTCACATAGTCCCAACTTATTTTAATCATTTGAACCGATTCCAATACGTTATAATAAATTTTAATAGATTTCGTTAGTTTGGGTTAGTCGTCGATTCAACTTTTGGTTAGTTTCACTTAATTTCAACTTATTTTAGTAATTTGAACCGGTTCCGATACATTATAATCAATTTTAATAGATTTGGTTAGTTTGGGTTAGTCGTCGATGCAACTTTCGGTTAGTTTCACTTATTCTCAACTTATTTTAGTCATTTGAAGCGGTTCCGATACGTTATAATCAATTTTAAAATATTTGGTTAAATTGGGTTAGTCGTCAATTCAAATTTCGGTTAGTTTCACTTAGTCTCAACTCATTTTAAACATTTGAATCGGTTCCGATACGTTATAATCAATTTTAATCGATTTGGTTAGTTTGGGTTAGTCGTCCAATCAACTTTCGGTTAGCTTCAGTTAGTATCAACTTATTTTAGTCATTTGATCCGATTACGGTACGTTATAATCAATTTTAATAGATTTGGTTAGTTTGGGCTAGTCGCCGAAGCAACTTTCGTTTAGTTTCACTTAGTCTCAACTTATTGTAGTCATTTGAACCGGTGCCGGTGCCGATACGGTATAACCAATTTTGATAGATTTGGATAGTTTGGGTTAGTGGTCCAATCAACGATACGAAATTTCCGTAACGCCAGAAAACCACTCTTATGAAAATAAAGAAGTATAGTAAAAATGATGTTTATATATTTTTAAATAAATTTTAGGTTATTCCACTATTATTGCTATCTTTGAAACGGTCAAAGCTACAAAGTTGATTAAACTAGAAAAAACTTGTCATTATTAATGCCTTTTCAAGATCGATTTGCAGTGTTGTTAAATTCTTGTTAGATTCTGAGATAGCAACAGTGGTATCACCTAAAAATTACACCCTGTATAGCAATTTTTTTGTCAATTTCCTCCTATGAAAATATTTTTACAACTTTGCTCAGTTTCACTTGATTTTTTACCCGGCCGGCAGTCAGTAGGGCGAGTACATACAATCTCCTGAATACATCTCTGGTAAACGCTTGACTAGAGGAAGCCAGGCGAATCGATCGGACACTTAAGGTGGAATTCCCTCCGAGCGATAGCTGCGATGATCGTTCAGCGATCGTCGCTGCGACGATCGCAATGAGACTGATACTATTGTTCTTTTATGGAATCGCTTTCCTCCAAGCGATAGCCGCCAGCGATAATCGCCGGGGGCAGCGTGCGTCGCAAACTGCCTTCTCCCAGAGCAAATATAGTCGCTGCGACCAACGACTTTTCCTTACTTTAAACTGAGGTCGATTCAATCTGGAAAGTTTTCGGTTTTTTTGTATCATCAGGCTTCAAATGGGCTTGTATTAATTGAGTAAAAAAGCCCTCCTTCGGTCTAGAGATATATATCATATCGACCTCATCTCGTTGAACCAAACACATTTGAAGTATGTCATCATCTTCGGCTTCTTCATACATCATATAAGCCGCAAGTAGTTTGCTACTCCTCTTTAAACTCATTCCAATGACTTGACTGATAGAACGAACGAACAACTAATAGGAAAATTACCGATACACGCTTGAAATTTAATGTCGCGAACGGGTCTACCTTATTTGTTGACCATCGAACAAAGCTGCTGACCGCCCCTTTTCCAAGAGCCTAGAGCCACCAAATTGTCCACGATGATGCTACTCGATAAGACGCTTCTGCTACCACCCCTAACTACCCCCCAACCCCCCAGAATTACACTTCCCTCTTGCACATTTTAATAAAAACTTGTTGACCGCCCCTTTTCCAAGAGCCTAGAAGCACCAAATTACCCACGATGATGTTACTCGATAAGACGCTTCTGTTACCACCCCTAACTACCCCTCAACCCCCTCCAGAATTACACTTCCCTCTTGGTCGGTCAAGACGTTTTTATTAAAATGTGCATTTGCTCTGGGAGAAGGCAGTTTGCGACGCACGCTGCCCCCGGCGATTATCGCTGGCGGCTATCGCTTGGAGGAAAGTGATTCCATAAAAGAACAATAGTATCCGTCTCATCGCGATCGTCGCAGCGACGATCGCTGAACGATCATCGCAGCTATCGCTCGGAGGGAATTTCACCTTTACGCAGCGTATCGCTCATCTCCAGTTACCACGTTATATAAAAGAATGTGGCTGAATTACATCAAAAGATTTACCGCTGAGTGAACCTACTAGTTTGTTTATACTATAATAATAATAATCATATATTTCAGTAGGCAAGCCTAATACAAACTACTAACTTTACAACTAAGAAAACTCACAGTAGGTATAGAGTTATGTATACATACATATGTTCACACATCATTACTTTAGACACTTTTTAATCTAATTTTATCAGCTCTCGTCTGAATTGACCCACCGATGTACAGTCTCTGACTGCAGCAGGTAAATCATTATATTCACTAAGTCCTTTAAAGAAAAGCGAATTCATGGCCCTTTTTGAATTTGTTCTTTTATATAAAAATTGTCCCTATTACGGGTGGGATATTCATGCACATCCCTAACAAAAGTTACTCGACTGCTAAGGTATGATGGTAGTAGATTATTTAGTATCTTAAATATAAAAATCATTGTTAAAAATTTTAATCTCTGAGCCACCGTTTGCCACTCCAGGCATGTAAGCATAGTGTTAATTGGTGTATACCTATTACATGACAAAATTATGCGCATAGCTCTATTTTGTAATACTTGCAGCATAGATTTAGAGTTGTTATCAAAAAGATACAGTAAGCTCGGACAATAATTGAAATGAGGCTGGATTATAGTATTATATACCGTAATTCTGGAATTAATGGAAAGGTGCCTTGCCACTCTCGAAAAAAAAGAACAATTTCTGTAGTATTTTATTTTTAATATAGTTAAAATGTTTTTTAAATGTGAGAAAATTATCAATGACAAATCCCAAATACTTAATTTCCTGAATGAACTCTAATTTCGTTCCATACATTTGTATATTTATGTTTGAATTGTCTATACTGGAATATTTATATTTACTTGTAAGAATCATTGCTTTTGTTTTATTTACATTAAGCTTAAGTTTATTTATATTAAGATATTCTTCAACTTTTTTTAATTCGTTGTTGATCTTTTCTATTGCTAAAGGCAAATTTCTGTTGTTGCAAGCCAATAAGGAATCATCCGCAAACAAGTTTATGAAATCCGGATTAACGAAGTAGTTAATATCATTAAGGTAAATTATAAAGAGTAGCGGACCCAGGACGCTGCCTTGTGGTACACCAAAGATATTTACAATGTCATCCGAAACCGTTAAGTTTATTCTGGTAACCTGTCGTCTGTCAGCTAGATAGCTACGAAACCACTGGAGAACTTTTCCCCCTATACCATAGTATTGAAGTTTTGCCAATAAAATGTCGTGGTCTATTGTTTCAAATGCACGTTTGAAGTCGAGGAAAACAGCTATAATAACATTATCATTATCAATTAAATCACTTCAAGTAGCAATTGTAAGTTGTAAGGCAGATTCACATGAATTAACATACTTTAATTTTGTAACTTATTCCGATACGTTTTAGCCCGTTTTGTTGCTTTTGGCTACTTTTGATTAGTTTTGGTTTGCCATCAGCTTTCGGTTAGTTTCAGTTAGTTTTAATTTATTTTAGTCATTTGAACCGGTTTCGATACGTTATAACCATTTTAAATGTTTTTGGTTCATTTTAGTTAGTCGCCAAAATTCAGTTAATTTGGGCTAGTTTTTACTTATTTTAATATTTTTGATCTGTTCCGATACGTTTTAGCTCTTTTGGGTGCTTTTGGTTACGTTTGGTTAGACGTTCAATCAACTTTCGGTTAATTTCAGTTTTAATTTATTTTAGTCATTTCCGATACGATATAGCTAATTTTAATATTTCTGGGTAGTTTCGGTTAGCCGCCAAAATTCGGTTAATTTGGGTTAGTTTAAACTCACTTTAATATTTTTAATCTGTTCCGATACGTTTAAGCCCGTTTTGATGCTTTTAGTTATTTTGGTTAGTTTTGGTTAGTCATTCGTTCAACTTTCGGTTACTTTCAGTTAGTTCCAATTTATTTTAGTCATACGTTATAATAAATTTAATGTTTTTGGTTAGTTTTGGTTAGTCCCCAAAATTCGGTTTGTTTTGATTTACTTTAATTTTTGTAACCTGTGCCGGAACGTTTTAGCCAGTTTTGGTGCTATTGGTGAGTTTTGGTTAGACATTCAATCAACTTTCGGTTACTTTCAATTAGTTCCAATTAATTTTAGTCATTTGAACCGGTTGCGATACGTTATATCCAATTTAAATGTTTTTGGTTACTTTTAGCTAGTTGCCAAAATTCGGTTAATTTGAGTTAGTTACAAATTACTTTAATATATTTAATTTGTTCCGATACGTTTTAGCCCTTTTTGGTGCTTTTAACCAACTTTCGGTAAAGTTCAGTTAGTTTTAATTAGTATATTTTAGTCATTTGAACCGGTTCCGGCACGTTATAAACAATTGTAATGTTTTTTGTTAGTTTTAATGGTGGCCAAAATTCGGTTAATTTTGGTTAGTTTCAACCTACTTTCACTTTTAATTTTGTTCTGGTTGTTTTAGCCCGTTTTGGTGCTTTTAGTTACTTTTGGTTAGTCATTCAGTAAACTTTCGATTACTTTCAGTTGTTCCAATTTATTTTAGTCATTTGAACCAATTTTAATGTTTTTGGTTTATCACTAAAATTCGGTTAATTTGGGTTAGTTTAAACGTACTTTAATATTTTTAATCTGTTCCGATATGATTTAGACCATTTTAGTGCTTTTAGTTACTTTTGGTTAATTTTTGGTTGGTCATTCGTTCAACTTTCGGTTACTTTCATTTAGTTCCAATTTATTTTAGTAATTTGAATCGGTTCCAACACGTTATAATCAAATTTAATGTTTTTGGTTAGTTTTGGTTAGTCCCCAAAATTCGGTTTGTTTTTGGTTAGTTTCAACTTACTTTAAATTTTGTAACCTGTTCCGAAACGTTTTAGCCCGGTTAGGTGCTTTTGGTTAGTTTTAGTTAGACATTCAATCAACTTTCGGTTACTTTCAATTAGCTCCAATTTATTTTAGTCATTTAAACCGGTTTAGATACGTTATATCCATGATAAATGTTTTTGGTTAATTTTAGTTAGTTGCCAAAATTCGGTTAATTTGTGTTAGTTACAAATTACTTTAATATTTTTAATCTGTTCCGATACGTTTTAGCCCTTCTTGGTGCTTTTGGTTACTTTTGGTTAGTCGTTCAATCAACTTTCGGTAAAGTCCAGTTAGTTTTAATATATTTTAATAATTTGAACCGGTTGATTGAATTCCTAACCAAAAGTAACTAAAAGCACCAAAACGTGCTATAACGTACCAGAACAGATTAAAAATGTTAAAGTAAGTTAAAACTGATCAAAATTAACCGAATTTTGTCGACTAACCAAAACTAACAAAAAACATTAAAAATGGCATCGTACCAACCTTTCAAAGAGAGGATACACTCTTTGAAAGGTTGGTACGATGAATTGATGATTATTAGTGAAGAATGATTTTTAAGAGACAAATATGAGAAATGGTTATCCTGTGCGATAACCCCATTTACTCGTTTCTTTATTTTACTAGCACGACACATATATTTACATTATTAGTTACATTGTACTGGGGAAATGTGTAAACAGGATACAGATCTTAGTCAAGGAGGGATCGTTTACTCATTGTTGATCCAACGGCAACGTGTGAGTGGCATAAAAGCAACAATTAAGAACGTTGATTGAAAGTATTGTAATTGTTGCTTCAACAAATATGTGTTTATTGTATGTAATAAGAGAATGACTAAAGCAACTTTCTCTAACATGTTTTAAGCACGCACATTGTTACCCAATTTTTTTTACCCTTTTTTTCGCGTAGATGTAAAAGCAGAATGTAGCGTTTTTCAAACTTAAAGATTTTTGTTTTTTCGTGTGTTTTACGAGAATTTAAGAATTTATATCTTGCTAATGTAATCAATTTATAATGGAGCAGATATAGGAAAGCAATGCAGACACTTACTTATAACGGGAATAAATCTAAAGCTGTTCCCACATTAATATCGCAATTTATCGATCTGTGAACTTGTTTACTAATGCCGGAGCCAAGATATAAAGTTCTAATGCGTATGGCCAGGTGTCGGGAATGTCCACAGATTTATGGTGGTAATTTCTTTATCTAGGAAGTACTACGCTCACTGCGGCTTAAAATCATGTTATTTTTGGTCTGATAAGGCGAATCCCGTACCATTATTGGAGTATTGAAGTTGAGGAAAGGAAGCTTGATATAAATAGATGGTGTAAGGCAATTATATGGCTTATTGCACTGATACATTGATTCATTAGGTGGATAGGTTCGAATAAGTCAAAGATTCAGGGAATATGTTTATAGCAATAAAGTTTACTTAGATTAATCAAGAAAAAATATGCATGTGGCATATCATTAAACTGTTATTATAAGATCTATTGATTGATTCTATAAAATGAGGACTATCATTATTGTAAAATTATGGTATCTTTAAAGTAAAAAGCTAGAACACTTTGCGAAGTTTTGAATTTGAATTTGACAATGACGGGGCCTTTAATGTTTTTGTATCATATTGAGGTGTTATTAGGTAAATCATTCATTGACTCTACTGAACCTTGCTCTTCTGGTACTGACGAAGAGACAAGCAAAATAATGTATACTCAAAAGGAGTTGGCAGGTTTTAAGTGCATTTTGGCCCTCTGTAGAATTCGCTGAATTTTTTATATGTTGTTGCTGATGTCAAGATAAGACTTTCTTACCATTGCGCCAAAGTCCTAACTATACTGAAAGTATGAGAAAAATGGGTCCGAACATTGCGATTTTTATATTACGTCTATAACAATTAATTGCAAAACATATCAAATGACTTCCCTTCTAACGCTCAAATCCTATTTATTTGTTCAACTGTTTCTGCTCTGAGATAAATAATACAGACTGTCCCTAAAAATGGCCACGGCATCGAACCCAAGCTTTCGAAAAAAGAACTAATTTTTAGAGTATATCAGCTATCGTAACAAACCTAGAACTAAAATCAATAATTCTTATGTCTAACAATAAAAAGTGGGTACCTATTTATATCTGCTCTCCTAACGCTGCATTACTTAATTCACAACTTCAATATTGATATTTTGTCTGTTCTGTGCATCTTGAATACACCTTAGTAATGCATCTGTGGGGTATCTGACTTGATTCTCAAATTTTGCATACCCTAGATACCACAGCACACATGCGACATGAGCACAGACGCCTAACGTTCGGGCACCTGATTTGCAGGTACAGTAAGTTCCCGTAATTGGATCTTCCCCCATGTCTTCATTATATTCTATAAACAACATATGTTTCGTTCTTTGAGTGAACCTCGAATAAATTCTGGCCCTAATCAAATTATTTTCGAAAATCTGTGTTTGAAAAGCATATTCATTCATTATTTCTCTATCGCTGGTATCTTGAACATATCCAGGACTGATCTTGACTTGACAGGTTCCAAAGGCCTTTGATCTTATATATTCGACAGGAAAACGGGGAAAATGATCATAATTTTCATTCAACTGAACCCACGGCCCCATACCAACCCTCTGGTCTAATCTTTCTTGTTGGAGTCTGGTTTACAAATGGTTAACTCGTTGATTTTCAATTATATTAAGCATTGCCCTGGCAATATTATCGTCATAATTTTGCATATGTATGGGCTCGTGGAATCTATTAATGAGACTGCAACATATTTTCAGAAAATCACCTAAATGCAAACAATGTTGCATTGGTATCATGTCTCTAAAAAACTTGAATATGCTTTTTAAACGGCCATTCCGAGCTTCAACAATCCATCTGGTTTTGGTGATTATCCTAGAATCGTTAGCTAGTTCGGTTGTAAACTGTCGTTGTCCTCGTGCCAGGAATGAAGGTATTTCGCAATTTAGAGATAATGCTTCGAGAAATTCAACAGAGTCCCTGTAGCCTCTATCTACGATAAAAATATCATTATCCTGTACCCACTGGTGTATTCGTTCTCTATCTTCATTGAATTCGTTCATTAATATTTGGGCATCATTATTACGAATATCAGAGAAATAAGGGCCATGAACATTTAAAATATAACCATCTGGAGCTACAATAAGTCCTGCTTTTAATAATGTGTATTTTTTATGAACTAAGTATGACTGTCTTTGGACTCTAAATTGTGAACTTTTTGGAATCTTGAAATAGGTGCAGTTTGGATAAAGGATGGCTTTCGGTACAGCAGGTTCGGGATTATAAAGTCGATTTGCAAATTCTGTAATATGTCTCTCCAAGAATTGTTCTCGATTTTGGACAGGAGGTGAGTCAAATCCGAGGTTCTCTCTAACAAACTGGGACATTAGACTTTGTCTTACAAAGGTTATGATCATACTCATGTTTTGCCTTGAAGAAAAATGCATAATTGAATTCAAGAAGTTATCAGAAATTCCTTGACGCAGCTTCATTAGAAAAGCCATCAGATATTTTTTGGTGACGTATCTTCTACAACCATTGATTTCCACTGGAACACATGTCGCACATAAATCTCGGAACTGTTGTCGATTTAAAGAAGTTAAGCTTTTCATTTCAGCGTCACTGAAATTATTTTCGTCATCATATCTTGTTTTCTCTTGCTTTTGAGATATTTGCCTTAATTTTGAAAACCAAGTAGCAATATCGTTGCCATTTAATAATATTTTCATGGGAATGCTGATTACGTTTTCCATAAATTGTAGCTGAATAATGAATATTCCCCCGAAAGTTTAAATGAATGTTGCAGCACCGAACTTGTTCTGGTATAAATATATTAGTTTTTAGGTTAAAATCTACTCTTGCGTTAAGTGTTAATCTCTCATTTGTAGCCTCATTACACAAGAAACAACTTTCAGTCCGCCTTCTCACCAAAACTTCCATTAAAATAGCCTGCTCATTTTCCTCGCTTTCAAGCACTTTTAATATCCTTTTGTCACAGTTTGCGCATATAACCTAAATCTACTTCGATGTAGAACTGCCAGATCTCTGCGTCTCCTGTTTTGGTTAATTTCTTGATTAGGTTTATACACAAGTCTCCCGAACCTACTTCTTATTGGAAATCTTACGTCACACACGAAACAATTGAGCATTTTTAAAGTAGAAAAACTTAAAACAACGACTATTCGACAAAAAACACACAAATTGAACTTCTAAATAATTATCTTGCATTCAAGCTGTCAAATAATTAAGTAACTAAAAATGGTCTATTAGTTTTCCGGAGTTGTCAATCTCGAATGACAGCCAACTTTTCAAAATGTTTGTTTTATTAGAGCCAGAATATCATAATGTGCGCGGCTTGTAGAAATGTGTAAATCTTTTTTGGTCATTATGTAGGTAGGTAAAATTATTACGTCCATTTTTCTTATATTTAAATGGAATCAACCCTGTAGGTGTAAACAAAAAAAAATGTTCAAATTAAAAGAAAATGTTCCTAAAGTTTTTAAAAAGAATGAATAAAAATAGTTAGTTCTTCTGAAAGTGCCTAGGGAGGTACCCACTGGAGAAAAATAAAAAACAACATAATTTTTGTTATTCTAAGAAATAGGAAGGAAACTCTTGGAAGTAGTCTAGTCTAGTCCTACTTTTACTTGCAACAGCAAAACTTGAAACTTGATGGTTGTATTTTGTTCTCACTTCTACTTGTTGTACACTGTATATAATATACTTAGTTATAAGAAACTGATTCAATTTATTGATAAAACTAATTTTACATGGTTATATTAGTATTTCAATTTGCCTGAAACATGTATTAGTTATGAAAATTATATTATTAAAACATAAATATTGTAACTTTCGGACCCATTTTTCTCATACACCCAGTATAGTTAGGACTTTGGCGCAATGGTAAGAAAGTCTTATCTTGACATCAGCTACAACATATAAAAAATTCAGCGAATTCTACAGAGAGCCAAAATGCACTTAAAACCTGCCAACTCCTTTAAGTAAGTGCTCAATGCTCAACTGAACTACAAAAGTAAACTTAAATACACAAATTAAACAAATTCCTCAAAAGTACGATTTCACTAAGACACGCTATGTTTAGATAAAAGCAACTTAGAAAAGAATTAAAATAACAAATTAGGGATCTTGGAGATTAAGTAAATACTTCTTAAAATAAGCTTTGAATTTGTTCTCGGCAATGGTATCGGGTTATAAACTTTGATCGGATTGTAAGTGAATGATATTTAGTTTTTGATATAGGCTGCCTTAGTATTTTTTAATTCCTGCAAGGTTCCATCATTCTGTCTCATAAAAATATACAGGTTAGGGGTGAGCCTTAGTGAAGCATTTTTGTCATATAAACAAAGATATAATTATTAAATAGCTTAATCTTGTTATCTATATTTTGTTCACAACAGTGAATATCATGCAAAAACTGCTCCAGGTTAAAGTTGTAAAAATTTCTATAATTAATAGACTTTGGCTCAGAGTGAGTCTCCATTATATTTAAATAGCAATATACCAAGCAATGGTCAGAAACATCTTCTACAAAGAGAGTTGCAGATTTGTTTACTAAAGACTCATTTATGACAAATATAGGATTAAGAAGTGCACCTGAAACGCCTATGACCCCCGGTACACCTTTTTGCACCCAAAAGCCAGCAACTTTATTGGACGTGATCGTAACAATAATAATAATAAATATTATTACTGTCGGCTAAGACCCTGTTTAATTGACGTTGTTTTGTAGTAGGTTCTAAAGTAGATGTTTGTGAAATGATTATCCCGAATAATTACAATTCTTTAAGTGACCAGTCAATACTGGCAATAAAACACAAATGGCCATTCTTTATATTTCTATTTTTCTTTACTTGTACAGTTTAATGGAAACGCCGGATTAATTTATAGAAAATAACCTTTAATCTAAAAAAACTGGAATACAACATTAAATGAATTAACCTATTAAAGGAAACATGTACATAAGAAAGAACATATTATTTGCGAGAATTAAGTTACGATATTTCAATCAGGCCCCGAACCAAGAAGTAAACCGTGACCGCTTAATAAACAAATCCAAAGTATGTGCCCTTACACTGTGCTCTAAGCTCGATACATTCACATTACTCATACGGATAATATAATAATATGCATACCACCTCGTATACATGCACATACTAAAGATAATTAGTAACAAGCTGAGAGCGTAGCTGATAAGATCTGACCAAGACGTATAATATATATATTTTTAGATACCCCCACTGAATTACGTCTTAAGGTTCTTTTGGGGGGTTGTCCCGTAGGATCTTTTCTTGTCCCGCAGGCTCTTTTCGCGTCCCGTAGGACTATTGTACCCTTTGTTTAAGAATCTTAACACTATTAGCCCAACTTGTTATTCGGATATAAGAGAGTTTAAGTTTACTTGAACATCTTTGGTCACAATCACCTCCCCATCCGAAATCTAACTAAAATCGCGCAATTTACGAGAATCTGATCACCCTAAAGCATGAGGTTTTGAAAGTACGACTGTGCCTTAAAATGATGTCTAAATATTAAATCGTAATGAATTTAAGTGAACCCAAATAATTTACTTATCTGTAAAGAAGCCGTCTGGACTCCCCTGCGAGTTGCGCCTATGGCTGAGGTTTTAGGATTTGTTCTTAATTTCATTTGGCTCAGGAAAATTACTGATAAGCTCAATATCTTTGCAAATTTATATAAGCGGTGTGAGAAACTTGACTCTAATTGGATATCAGAATATGTGAAAATTTGAATAAGAGTTTTGGCGAGTGGAATCGGACACCAGTCTCTAGCCAAAATTAGAGAAATTGAAAATAGGTGGAAATTTTTACCAGTCTCAAGCTTTTAACAAAGCGAGTGGATTTATTTTGCGCTTTTAACCAGTCTCAAGCTTTTTGCAAAGCGAGTGGGTTTTTCTTACTCTTTTAACCAGTCTCAAGCTTTCGCGAGTGGATTTTCTTCTGCCGATCTCGTTTTGCGGTGGCGTTTTTATAGGCAAGAGTCCCCATTTGATGTGTGAGTGTGACAAGAGGCTATTAAAATTCCGATCTCACACATTAGAAAAATGTATTAAAAAGAGACGTAAATAAGTGCGCCGCGTATCTCCAAGGCTTGACTCGACCCTCTCTTTACCTGCGTCTCGGGATTTGCTTGCAAAAGTGCGTTTTTAAAGCTTTTTATAATACCGAGTGTATTCTAATTTTGCCGGTGAATTTAATTATTTTAGAACTTTTCTTTGTTAATTTGCATACCTAGGGTCGGTCTGTTTCACACCTACTTGAGGTTCGGGATATTCTAGCTGCCTGATCAATTATTTGTGCAAAATTATAATTATCAAAAAGCGATACCAAAGGATTATCCACATTCAAAAGATTTATATTGACATAGAGAATTTAAAATATATGCTAAAAATTATTTAAAGTATTACTAAAATTTGTATTTGTAAAGATGCGAAAGAGCTGTGGGTAGGAAACAGCAAGCCTACAAGTACTGGCAACAAAATCAGACCGCTGAAAATCGCAATTACTTTGTCGAAGCGAGAAACGAATGCAAGCTTGTTATCGCATTCAAACACAATCAAAGGATCAGGAATAAACTTTTGCAATGCCCCAGTGGCTCCAAGAATTTCTGGTCGGTAGCAAAGGCAGTAAGTAACAACTTTACAGAAACGTCTCTCCCACCTTTGACAGACGAACGTGGCATCACGGCGACTACAGCCAAGGAAAAAGCAAACATGCTCGCCAAAATGTTTCCTTCGCACTCTACCTTAGACGTCCCCCAAGGCAAGACTCTCCCCACCATATCGAACATCAACACTACCATGGCAGACGTCAAATTTCATCACCGTGATATTCGTAAAATCCTCAAAAATCTAGATACGCAAAAGGCATCAGGACCGGACGGAATACCTGCCATCGTGTTAAAGAACTGCGCCAACGAATTAACACCCGTTTTTTCCAGGCTTTTTTCTCTGTTTTACGAAAAAGGGATTTACCCATCTTCTTGAAAAGTCGCTCGAGTGCAACCTGTTCCAAAAAAAGGCAAGAAAACCACGGCCTCAAACTATCGTCCAATTGCCTTGCTTCCAATAATCTCCAAAGTCATGGAACGTGTAGTCAATCAGCAACTACTCAAGTACCTCGAGAACAACAAAATAATCAGCGATAATCAATACGGCTTTCGCAAAGAGAGATCGACAGGAGACATATTGGCCTATGTCACTCATATATGTAGTAGGGCAATTGAGAACTACGGAGAGTCTCGAGCGATTGCGTTGGATATTTCAAAGGCATTCGACAGAGTTTGGCATGACGGACTGCTCAACAAACTGCCGTCCTTCGGACTGCCAGCCTCTCTCAGCAGCTGGCTTGCCAGTTTCCTTAAAAGCTGATCTCTGCACGTTGCAGTCGATGGACACATCTCGGACACATTCACCATCAACGCGGGCGTGCCTCAAGGCGCAATACTTCCACCAACTCTGTTCCTCATCTATATTAATGACCTGCTGACCGAAACAAATAATCCTGTTTACAGTTTTGCAGATGACAGTACCCTTGTCTCCCACTTTAGATCAGAAAAACCCTTACCAGCTACTGAGACTCATCACCGCAGACAGGCGCAGATTACAGCAATTAATCAAGACCTGGAGAAAGTTCAAACTTGGGGCGACCGAAATTTGGTCCAGTTCAATGCAGCAAAGACCCAAGCAGCCACGTTTACCAAGAGGGCCAATACAGCGGGCCCTGACATCATTATGGCAGAGTCGACCATTCCTTCATCCTCGTCAATCGGACTGTTGGGTATCTCGGTCAACAGCAATTTGTCCTGGCATGACCACGTTGCTAACATCGCAAAATCAGCCTCCCAGAAGCTTGGTGCGCTATTTCGCAACAAAAAACTCTATACACCGCAGCAGTTGCTCTTGCTCTACAAAGCGCAAATAAGACCGTGCTTAGAATATTGCTCACATATCTGAAGTGCCGCACCAAAGCACATCCTAAAGTTGCTGGATTCCATTCAGAAGAGAGCTGTGCGTCTCGTCGGCGACCCGGAGTTGACCCGGAATCTAGATAGTCTGGAACACCGCAGACATATAGCCGAGATATATCTGTTTTACAGATACTTTCACGGCAGATGTTTCCAGGATTTGGCCGGCCTCATCCCGCCCTGGCAGCGCCTGTCAGACAGTCACGACAGACGGCAAGAGCGCACCAGTTCGTCGTACAACTGGAAACACCTAGAACATCGCTTTACAAGAACTCCTTTATCTGGCGCACTGCATCACTGTGGAACTCACTCCCAGGACATCTGCTTCCCACTAATTATAACTTACAAATATTCAAGAGCCGTGTCAATGAACATCTTCGCACACACACCGCTCGTCGAAGGGTCTCCCTTTAGTGTGTGTGTCACTTACATAAAAAAAAAGAAAAAAAAAATTGGAAAGCAATAAAATACACAAATCATCGTTTTCGAAGAAAAACCAGCAAGAATAGAATTTATAGTTCATGGTCGAAGTTATAAGATCGTAATATTAGAGCAAATTAAGCATGAGCAGTCAGACTGCACATATGATATTATAAATATTTACCATAAACCTAAAAATACTAATGGTCAATTAAAAATGAGTCATATCATTACAAGGCGTGCACATTGGTGTATTTTGAAGTGCTATATTAAATTTCATAATGCTAAAATAAGTAAGTATGATATCATCTATGGCTATATAGACAGTAATATCATTGGAGCCATCAAACGTGTGAATAGGTATAGGCACGAACACTTTTTGCTGTCTCGAAATTCTTTATCATTATATTTTGCATATTGATCTTCTCTTTCACGATAAAGTCTTGGGCGTTCTATATACCTAACTATATCCATATACATATTCCTCATCAGAATATGTCGACAAACTAGAATATTCCATTTTGCTAGTACTATCGGTATTGTTTTTAGTATAGCACAAAGTTTGGTTAGATAATCCGATAGAAACTAATAAACCATAGTGGTAACTGGACTATACGCTTGCGTTGATTTTATCGGACAGATATCTGCCCATTTTCCTTAAGATATCCTTTAGAAAACTTACGGAATATATACACTTTGTTGAATGGTTTAGAGACCCAATTTTGGGATTATGTACAGTTTATAGGCTTGATAACTTTATTTACGAGATATCTGGTACTTCAGGAACGGGGCATTAGTGAGATTACATGCAAGCGATTGAAAGCATTTGAGCCACTAGTGTTCACGATGTTCAACACAATTCTAAGAATGAATAAACAAAAGCAAAGAAATAACTAAGATAGTAAGATAATGGAAAGTGTTAATACCTCGGTTATCTTTTGCGCAACAAAGAAATATAGTGCAGTTAATGGTACAAGGAAAAATCAAAATGCAAAAATATATTAAATCATATTTTCTTTCATTCTAGAGAATTTTTCAAAAGAAGGATAAAAGCTAAATTTCATGTGCGCCAGACGTCCAAGATGATGCTGTTTTGATTGTATCCCAGAGCCAGTTCCTGAGGCCGGTGTCCGGATCTTATCTTCATCAACCACATTCACAAATAGTTTTCTTGTATTAAGAAGCCAAGAAATTTAGGCATGGGGTTTGAAGAATATGGTCCAGAAGGAAACCTGCTTAAGAAATTGACAAGATTCTTACGTATACACCCATTCATTGAAATGGAATCATGAAAAGCTTTACGTGTAGTTGAGCGTTTGCTTACTCTTTTGGAATGTCTAATATTTCACTTCACGCATGGC
Organism: Pissodes strobi; assembly: GCA_016904865.1. Lineage (NCBI taxonomy): Eukaryota > Metazoa > Arthropoda > Insecta > Coleoptera > Curculionidae > Pissodes > Pissodes strobi. The sequence continues at coordinate 16,970 of JAEQML010055501.1, forward strand.
TCTCCCCTCGTTTCGCTCGCTCCCAAATTTTAAAAAGAAACAAACATAACCTTAAAAAATAAAAAACATATTTCGCCACTGACGGGAATCGAACACGGACCGCCGTATCACAAGCATAGCGTCTATCCACTACACCACCAGTCCTGTTGAAAACAATTCATTAAAAATTAAAAGCCTTTTGCCAAGCTTTAAAATGAGATGCAGGTTGCTGGTTGCATATACTAAAGTGTGGCAAACTTATTTGGAACAGCGGCGTTTGAGGAGTGAAGAGAGGCTTATTACAGACTGAACGACTTGCAGCCAATCGTCTTGATGCACTTTGTCACGAGGACGAGGGGAACTTGACGCACCTGTTGCCGGATGTATCGGGCAAATAGATATAAATGTCGCAAATTTAGTTAAATTGATAATGTGTAAAATAGATTATGAATTAAAGTTGAAATAATAGTAAAGTTCCAGTTTGGATATAACTTTTTATTTTCAATGAATATATTAAATTATGTGTTTATCTAAATAATAGGTATAAATATTAATTCCCAAAAAATATTAAAGTTACTCGACAACATCGCCAATTTTTTGTCCGCATTCTTTCCGCTGTTCCAGTTATACTTGCCACACTTTACACGTGAAGCTTTTCATGATTTCATCATTGATTTCAATGAATGGGTGTGTACGTAGGTTCTTCTAGAAATTGAGGTGTCAGTAGTCTAGTGAACATGAGTAATATATTTATTAGTCGTGCAATTCCATGCAAAAATAAAATAATATAAAAAGACTGATGGGTAGGCGGTATAGAATTTCTAGCATGAGAATGATCATATTATGAGATTTACATAAAAACTGCTGCAAATATATACACATAAAATGAAAAAAAAAATAACAAAGGAGCTGCTACTAAATGACAAAATTGTTAGTGCGACACCATCACTACAAACAGGTGATTGTAAACGCGTTTCAAAGGAAACTTCATGAATTGGTATGGACATTGAATCAGTGACTAACATCAATTATTATATTCTATTACATGCTATAAATGTTGATTTAAAGAATATTATGTTTTAGGTTCAGATTTGACAACGACAAAATTATTCTAGTACAATCGTTATCTTCTGTATTAAGAGCTTTTGATGGTTTGCTTAGACAGATTTGATATTTATCCACTTTCAAACTTTTTTAATGCCTTGATACTTTGATACCAAACAAACTTCGGTTTTCAAGATACGTAGGCTCATCATATCTATATTGTTTATTTTTCTGTTCTTTTCGCTTGAAATTTTGCTAAGATATATAAACGAGATTGAGAGCCGACGGAAGATCATGGTGATCGATCATAATTCTATGATTATAGACGGTTACTCATGTCGGTGTATGTGGCATATATAAATGCATTCAGGTTTGTCATAACGAACTTATTTAGAAAAAAGCCATGTTGTTTCGACATAATGTTTAATTTTTAGTCTCTATTTAAAAACCATTTGCACAAACACTTAAATTTACTTACAGTTCTGTATATTTTCGCGCTATACTTAAACTATGATTGGCAAGGTGATTCTTCATCAAATATTCAACTGAATAACATTAGAGGTTAGAGGAACTGGTTAAAAATAATATAGCTTTTCTGTAATAAGTCGTTCAGTCTGTAATAAGCCGTTCAAAGCAGCAAACGAAGCAGTTGCGTTTTTTAATTAGAAAATTTTTTTGTGAAAATGTATGGACCCGCTCACTTTCAAAACGAAAACTTGGATTGTATACTTTCAAGCAAGTAAACTCAACACCCAACCAGTGGTTAAATTTACTTCTAGAAATTATCCAGCAAGATTTCCTTCTGTCTTAAAGCGTATTATAAGTATTTATTTCACAACTGCATACAACTTTTTAAATTAGGTTCTTTAGTTACCGAGAAGTTTGAAACTTGCAGAATGTAATCTAGTAGATACATATATTTTATGATATTCCAACGAAGTAAACAAATGCAAACATTCAGTATGTGAATAGTAAATCAGACAGCGGCGCAGCATTAAAAAAGTCTATAATATGTGTAAAGCAAGACTAAAATTTTAAAAAACGACTAGACATTGGCTTAAATGTTCTGTTCTATAAACTATCACATAAACTGGTATAAGGGTTATTTTAAACCAGGTCACCTACTCAGATGCTAATTGTTACATAATTTAATCTAATCTGGAAATAATTTCAATATGAACAGATAATGCTATAGACTTCGATGTTTAATGTAAAATTTTACCTTGAAATCCCCCTAAAATCGACAGAAACCGCTGCCTTTCGCATGAAAAATATCCAAATTCTTCGATCCTGGGCCTTTTTCTCTGCTTTAAATCATTTTAAATGAGGTTTTAGGTAAACAAATCTACTTAGTAACTTACCATAAAAATTATGCGTACCGATATGTTGAAAGTCAAATTTTACCTCAAAATCTGACATAAATTGACAGAAACTGCACCTAATCACCAAAAAATTGCCACATTTTTAGAAACTGACCCGCTTTCCAGCTTCAAACCGTTTTAAAGAAATTTCACGCAATTAAATATATAAACCTACATGTTTTCACCTAAGTGTCAAGTCAAAATATTTAAGAACGTATTCCTTAAAATTTCCCATAATGAATCAAGAGCATAGCAAACTCGTAAAAATGCGTAATTACGAAAATCTTGAGAATTTTTACGATTTTCCGCATGTTTCCATTAAACATTGATATTCTTGTATTTCCTGATCTCGCACGTAAAATTGTTATGGAGCTTTTTATAGCAGAAATTTCGAATAGAAACTTTAGCATTTTATCTCCAAAATAAAAAGAAAGGAGTTGGAAATTTCGAGTTTAAACTTGCATCTCTCGAAGAAGTTAAGGAGGCCTTATTTTCTATAAAATCTGAAGCCGTTGGTACAGATGGGATAAGCTTGGCTATGCTGCTACACTGTTGTCCTTTTATTCTCCCATTTATTGTGCATCTCGTAATTGCTGTATGGAATCGTCTACTTTTCCAGAGGCTTGGAAATCCTCATACCTACTTCCAATACCCAAAGTTGCATCACCGAGTTAATTATTCGAATTCAGGCCTATCAGCATTGTTCCTACCAACTCCAAAGTATTAGAGAAAGTTTTAGAAAATCAAATCAGGATTTATGTTGATAGATTTTCCATTTTGCCGCCAGTTCAATCTGGGTTCAGAAGGGACTACAGCTGTTCAATAGCACTCCTAAAGGTAATGGATGATATCTTGCAAGCGGTTGACCGTAATGAACTAACAACTTTGGCATTATTGGACTATTCCAAGGCCTTCGATAAGCTAAATCATGAATTATTATTGGCTATCTTAAATCATTTGGGATTTGGAAGAAATTCGTGTTGCCTTATCAAGGAGTATTTGACCAGGCGAACCCAGTCGGTAAAAATCAATGGCCAGTTGTCATCTTTTTTGATGCTTGTCTGCGGCGTGCCACAAGGGTCCATCCTTGGACCTTTGTTTTTCACTTTATATACTTCGCAATTATCTTCTTGTCCCAGATATTCATTGCTCCATATATACGCTGGTGACACACAAATTTATTTGTCATTTTTACCTGATAAAATTGAAGATGCTAACGAACGTATTTCTCTGGACCTTGCCCTGCTTGCCAGAGCCTCCAGAGATCACTGTTTGACTTTAAATCCTAATAAATGTCAGGCTCTTCCCATTGGTAGGATCAGTGTAGAAAGAAGAATGAGAACCTTGTAAAAATTAATGTAGATGGTGAAACCATAAAATGTACTACTGCAGCTAAAAATCTTGGTGTAGGTACTATTAGATGTTAACTCAAGATTTCGAGAACATATTGACAATTGCATTAAAAAGGCATTTATAAACTTAAAAATACTCTATGGTCAAAGACATCTACTTAATAAAGACCTTAGGAAAGTTTTGTGCGACAGTCTTGTACTGTCCCACTTTACTTATTGTGACGTCGTATGGTCCTTGCCTTCTGGTAATCGCTTCAAAGCATATTCAATACATCCAGAATTGTTGCGTAAGATTAATAAATGCAATGAGAAAGTACGATAGAGGTGTGAGTAAGGAGATGTGTGAGATGAAGTGGCTGGATATGGCTAAAAGGAGGTTACTACATAGTCTTTTGATATTTAACAAAATCATTTTTAAGAAATGTACAGGGTACCTATAATAAGAAGTTAAATTCAGATATGACGCTCATGACCTGGACTTAAGAAATAAAAACTTTATAACACCTCCTCAACACAAAACATGTTTATTTGAAAGAAGTTTCAGTTACTGTATATATACTCAATATAATGCCATACCCTCCAATCTAAGTTGTCTGCCACCGCTTCTGTTTAAACGTAAGATTAAGAGTTTCTTTATGGAATCAATTTAATCTTGTACTTAGTGTCTGTAATAAATTTTTCGTTTTCTCTTTTAATATTTTTTAGCTCTGAATAGCTTATATAATGTACAGGGTGTCCCATTTTCGATGATATTACGGGGTATCTCACTTACGAGTAAAGGTAGAGAGTTGCGGTTAGCGCAATACTTTGCTACTTTTTTGTGAAAAGAATGATGGTATAAACAAAATTTTCATAGCCCGCTTCGTTTCTGAGATATAGGGCAAAATTGAAAATATTGCATTTTAGGACCCCCCTCGTATCTCCGTTATCCTTTAACATATCGCAAAGTTAGAAAATTGCTCTTATACAGTTTTCTACGTAGAATCCAGTGGCGTGGTCAGATTTTTGCTGCGAGCTGTCAATTTTTAGCTATAAATCAAACTTGTATTTTTTTAAATGGAACATCCTGTATATTTTTCTTCAGTTTGATTGGAAATTTTCTAAACTTTATAAAAATATATAATACATTATATGTGTTTTAAATAATAAGCCTAAAATTCATAATTTCACAAAATGTGTCTCTATACGAGACTCTTGTATATTTTTAATAGAACACCCTGTATATTTTTCTTTCCTTTGATTGGAAATTTCATAAGCTTTATAAAAATATATAATACATGATATGTATTTTAAATAATAAGCCTAAAATTCATAATTTCACCAAATGTGTCTATACGACACTCTTGATGAGTATAGTATAAAGTATAAGTATTGTACTTTAAACAACGGTATAAGTATTAGTAGGCAGAGATTATAAGAACAATGGAATGGTCATTTTTTATTGGCAAGACCTGTCAGTGGCAAAATTTATATTTTCTGTGTAACATTATATTTTTTACGATGGCTGAAAATGAAAATTGTCAATATTTTGAAAAATGTGACATTTTAGTCTCCTTTATACAGAGCAATGAAAACTTCCGTGAAGCTGCTCAGCTATATTTTAATAAGTTTGTTTGAATATTTATTTTCCTTTTGACTTATCTGGGTTTATTTTTTAAATATCATTTTAATTTATAGATATCCCGAAAGAAGACAACCTGGTCATTTAATGTTTTCCGAAATAAAGAAAAAATTGGTAGAACAAAGAACATTGCCTCCGTCCTTACCGCGATTTTCCTTATTATGCGATTTGGTAAGGGCCGAATAAACGTTCCATGCTCTCTTTATTCCGGGAAACATTAAATGAACAGGTTGTCTTCTTTCGGTATATCTATAAATTAAAATGATAAATAAAAAATAAACCCAAATAAGTCAAAAGGTAAATAAATATTCAAACAAACTTATTGAAATATAGCTGATAAGCTTCAGGGAAGTTTTCATTGCTCTGTATAAAGGAGACTAACATGTCACATTTTTCAAACTATTGACAATTTTCATTTTCAGCCATCGTGAAAAATACAATATTTTAAACTATTTTAATTTTTTAGTTGTTATTCTTTGATTATTATCGAAAGCTAGCTCGGCAACACTTGATTTTTCTGTTCTACCATACTTTAAATGAGCTATGTGTTCCTTGAATCTCGTTTGTATAGATCTTCTAGTTTTCCCAACATACTTTTGGTTACAATCCATGCAATCAATTTCATATATTCCACTTCTTTCTAATATAATATCAATTTTGTCCTTTGGACCACCTAATAGTTTCTTAATGTTAAACTGAGTTTGGAATACTAATTATAAACCTACTTCCTTAAAGACTTTTTGCAGTCCTCTAGTATACTGAGGATTATATGGTATCATACATATTTTGTATTTTCACTCTAATTGAGGAAAGAAGTGGAATCACGAATGGTCTTTCTAAACAAATGCCTATTAAGTAGTCTAATTATTAAGTTAGTATTGAAACCATTAACTTTCGCTATATTCTTAATTGTCTCCTTTTCATTATTAAATATTTCTCTGCTGAGAGGAAAGTTAAGCTTACGGTATACTAAAAAATGAAAGCTGGCCATTTTTTGTTGGTCGCAATGGAAGGAGCCATTAGGAATATATCGGTTAGTGTCAGTACTTTTTCTATAAATATCAAACTCTGCGTGTTATTATCGTTCCTAACCACTAAAGTATCAAAAAATGGAATGTGGCCATTGTTCTCCACTTCATAAGTAAATGTAATGGTGAGGAAACGGTTGTTTAATTTGGTTACAAAATCTTCGATATTAGCGGTTTTTGTGTTGAAAATCGCGAAAATGTCATCCACATACCTGTACCATACCCTTGAAAAATATTCGAACTCCTGACTGATTTCAGTTTCAAATTTACTCATGAAACGATTACCTAAGAACGGCGATAAACAGTTGCCCATTGCCGTGCCTTCAAGTTATTGGTAATAGTTAGTTTTATATTGAAAGTAATTTTGATCCATGCAAAGTTTGGTTAAAGTTAAATATTCTTGTTTGATTTCGTTATCAAAACTATTCATCTCAAGTAATTCACCAAGGTATTGCAAGGTCTGTGGGATTGGTACACTAGGGAACAACGAGCTAACATCAAACGACATTAAAATTTCACCTTCATTAAGGTTCGTACCTTTAATTTTGTTTATAAAATCTAAAGTATTTAGTACTCCTGAATTCTGTTGTTTTATAGGTTAATTTTCAACCTGGTTTGCTAGCCACTTGGATATATTATAAGTTGGCGATCCTATTGCCGAGACTATGGGACGCATTGCCTTCCCAAATTTATGATTCTTGGGAAGACAATACAGGGTGCTACAAATTTGTTCCTTTGTATGGGTATCTCGAAAGCCGTAAGAGATACGAGGTCGGTTAAATTGGGGCAAAGTTGCGCAATTTAACGATGATTGAAATGCCGGTCGTCGAGATATTAAGAAAATTCCGTCTACTTCCGGAGATATCCGTAAAATACTGAAAATCATCTATTTTATTTTTATTTCTTCCTGCCTTTCTTTAAATAGATATAGTAAAATAAATGTCACATTATTATTGCCACTTTTTCTCCTCTACAAGCTGGCGGGATTAAATTTTAAATCCGACGTTTCGCTTTCGGGCCCCCTTCATTAAATTATTCTTTTTAAATACGAACCTGGGTTTTTATCTAATTTTTAAAATTCCTTTGATCTCCCAAAACCAACGATGTATCACACTTGTCCGATAGTGGTAACAAATATTGTCATAAGTAAAATCGGGTCAGATAAGATCGCCCCATCTCTGTCTAACACATTATCTCTTATGGAAAAAATCTAGATTTGTTGATTTATTGATAATTGCGATACATCGTTGGTTTTAGGAGACCAAGGGCTTTTTAAAAATTGGATAAAAATTTCAGGTCCGTATTTTAAAAAATGAAGTTGATGAACGGGACCCAAAAGCGAAACGTCGGATTTAAAATTTAATACCGCCAGCTTGTAGAGGAGAAAAAGTGGCAATAAAAATGTAACATTTATTTTACTTTATCTCTTCAAACAAAGGCAGGAAAAAAATAAAAATAAAATAGATGATTTTCGGTTTTTTACGAATATCTTCGGAAGTAGATGGAATTTTCTAAATTTCTCCACGGCATGTCAATCACTCTTAAATTGCGCAACTTTGCCCAGTTTAACCGACCTCGTATCTCTTACGGCTTTCGAGATACCCATACAAAGAAACGAATTTGTAGCACCCTGTATAGTTTCGGCATAGTAGTATTGCTCACAGATAATTTGTATTTAATTTGATCAGAAATAAGTTTGCTACATTTCTTCTACTTGTGTTACCATGTTAGATAATGGATTCCATGAAATTTTGTTATAGGGCCCGGAAAAATATTCGCTTTTGTCTAATATAACAACCTTACTACCTTTGTCAGCTTCGAGATAGAAAACATCTTTCTCCTTTAATCTCTGGATTATACTTTTTCCTTTTTCAGGACGAAAGTTAACATTATTATTAATTACATTTTTTAAGATCTAATTGCTGCATGCTTCTCTAACAAATCCTTTAGTAGAGTCAGGAATATGTTGAACAGAGCTTTCTATATTACCTACAATATCAAGTAAGTTATCCATTGGTGGAGTCAATGCAAAATTCAGAACCTTTCTTAAAAGATCTAATTCATATTTATCAAAAGATTGAGAAGATAGATTTTCCACAATGTTTACGACTTCCTGAGAACTATCAGACTTAGGTTTAATTTTCCTGAGTTTTTTAAGTTTCTTATTAATGGATGGCATTTTCCTGACGCATTTTGTATCAAATAATAAAATCATCTTTCTCTGGAACTCGTACCATTCTTCATGTTCAATATTTGTTAATCTAAATGTTAGTTTTTTATATAGTCTGTATGCTTCTAAATCTCGCCACTTTTGTCTGGCAAAAAAATTACTTTTTCTGTAATTGGAGGAGATTTAAGTAAAACAATTTTAATAAAATTTGGGAAAACATTAAATTTTTTACAAGACTTTAGAAACCAAATATCTGCACTCACTAGCCTAATTTCAGTAGAAAACTTACGATAAAGGTTAAGTTACGTTAAGTTAGAAGATCTATACAAACGAGATTCAAGGAACACATAGCTCATTTAAAGTATGGTAGAACAAAAAAATCAAGTGTTGCCGAGCATGCTTTTGATAATAATCATAGAATAACAATTAAAAATTTAAAATTAATTCATTTATTCGAAGCATATGAATGTATGGAAATTATTAAATGTAAGAGATATTCCGTATAGTCCACAGTATTGGTTGATCTAGCGTGACTAGTGGGATTCCAGGATTGGTTCATTTGGTTCCGCTTCATTAAGCAAACATTTAGTATAAAAGAGAGTTAGGTAGATTTTATGTTTAGTTTTAATCATCTGATGATGCTAACATGGTTAGCGAAACGCGTGTCGAGTGCGTTTTTGTAGAAATATCGAGGTTTAAGAATTTGAGATTGCTTATTTAAAAATAGCTATGCGCTGGCTGGCACGTACGATTAAACTAGATTTTTCAAACTGAAAATCAAATAAATCCCCAATTCTACATTTTCAAACGCATCGATGTGATTTTTTGGTGCGTTATTCTCGCAACCCTTCTCTTTAATTACGAACGTTTGATTGCTCCAGATTCTTCGGTTTTACAGTAATAAAATATTAGGTAATATAACGTGTCATGTCAAAACTCGAAATGGCGAAAAGTTTCTATTCAATTAGCTCACCCTGTATAAAAAGCATCATCACCTTTAACGTGTCATCTTGTACAGTTTTTGGTGAACATTCTTATTAAGTGTTAAGCTTTTCTATATAAAAAAAATATTTTTCTCGAAAAAAAAACTCAATTTTTTGGCCTGTAATCGATAATTTTTCCGATATATTCGAATCATAGAAGCTGTATCTAGCTTTTCTCGTAGAAATTCACTATTTAAGTGTGGTCTCGGTTTTTTTTCGGTGCAAGGGTCACCTGGTTGTCGTTTTCTACACTCCCAATCAAATATTACGTAACACGTTGATTGGGAAGCAGGGTCAGTAGAAGTGTTGCAAAGAGGGGATAGGGGGATTTAACGCGTACGTTACGTAACTCTTACTTCTTAGATTTACATCACTTTTCTCTATTTACCAAAGGAAAAAAGTGCATATATAAAGTTTTTTAATATGTTAAACTTCTTGTATAAAACTTCTAACATTTTTTTACTCCCAATATTTAAAAAAAACGCTAGGTTTAGTTAAAAAATGCGTTGAAACATTTTTGCAGAGAATTTTCTGCTCTTCCACTTTGAAAATGTTACTTTTTTAGTAAAAATTTATAGTTTTCGAGATATAACCAACAAACTATAATAATATAGGTCTTGGGGGTCTATTCCTCTCCCCCTCCATTCCATACATGACGCTCAAAACCTTGGGACTTTATAGTATGCTATATCCTAATGGTACTGAACAATTTGGAATAGCTACAGATTTTATTTTTTGTGTGTTGGGGTGAGACTCCTTTTTTCATTAACTTTACTGGATTAGTGGGGTAATTATTTACTTACTGCTCAGCTATATTGATGCCAAATATTTGTACAAAAGCTTTCTAATCTGTGCGACTAGATTCGAACGATCTAGAAAAGCTCTTTTCGCAGAAATATCCATCGATCTGGAAAACGGTCATCAAAATACTGTTAAATAGGCATAGGATTTTCGAGGTGATTTTCTTAAATTAAAAATTGAATTCCAAGTTATTCTACAGTTTCGTAACAACTTTTAGAATATTAGGTACTTATATTGTCGCTTACTTCTTTACTTGTATCTTAACTACTTTTTATAAATTCGTTTTTCGTAGTTTGTTTGTAGAAATTATTTTGCGTGAGTTGACTAGAAACGAGGCATATCACTTATGCAAGAAAATGTATTTACATAAACGGCGTATATAACGGTCAAAATTTGATTTGACAATATGCATAGGTTTTAAAGCGTAGATTTATAGTTGCTTATAAAATATTTCATTCATAATACTTTTTCTTCGTGATTTAAAAAATATATATGTAGAGTTGTACTTTATATCTCAAAAATCTGTTCTTGCAAATGAAATGTTATTCATCCATTTAATTTGCTTTGCAGATTCCTACGCTTAATTATGGTCGACCACCTACTTACAGGCCACCACCCAGAAAATATAATATCTTCTTTACCTTTAAAATGTCCTGCTCAATAGCCAAAAGCATTAAAGAAATGATCCTGGTAACTACCAAGTTATTTAAATTAATCTCTATCTTATCTCGAATCATCAGAAAATATGCAGATTAATTAGATTGCTAAACTAATCTTATTATCGTACAAGTCAGACTAGATAAACATATCGAGATATCCACGGAACTTCATTTATTATATAGAGTGTTAATTGACACGTGAACCCTAAAATCATCATTAACGTCTTAAGGACTGTTCATAGTGGGAGCGTCGGGCGTCGCGTCGCGTCGAGCGTTGCGTCGCGTTGAGCGTCGCACAGCGTTTCGTTACGTCAAGACATTCATAGTGACAGCGTCAGTGACATCGTCCTCTACTGCGGTTTAAAATACAGTTTACAAAATGGCCCCAAGAAAAGCAGTTGGTTTGTGTACGTTAATGTTCTGATTGGTCACCATATTTTAGATTAAAGAGAAGAATAGTTGGAATTCATCCCATAAACAGGGAAAGACATGTATTTGGTGATACATCATTTGTATCGCGAGCTAAGGATGTCCCCAGATCGATTTTTTAATTATCTAAGAATGTCCGTCCGAAGAAAAAAAACAGTAGGTAACCAATTTTGTGAAAAACAGATTTATTTCACCTGTTGTTTTGGAGTTGCTCCCACCCCTTTAACACCCTAAAGACAAAAAATCATACAAATAACAAATGTTTAATTTCATTACCAATTAAAGCTATATCTACCGCAATTTTTTTTATTTAAATTTAAGTCATCTAGTGAATAACTTATGTTCGGCACTAATTATCCGGTCGACTGTAAAAACATGATGATGATGATGAGTCGTTGTTAAAAACACAAAATTGAACGTATCAAAATTATTTTATGAACCCAGTTGTGGCCAAACCTCACACCGAGGAGATCCACAACACATAGGTATTCCATAATGCCGGTCTTGCATGTATTTCGGTTAATAATACCTCGGCTGTCTCTTCAGAAGTCATCTTGACTCACAACTAAACGTCCTGAAAACGCGGAAAAAACAATCCGGATTGTTTCCGACGCTGACGCTCGACGAACGCTGTTTACAACGCTAGACACGCCGCCCTATTAGCGCTTCTACTCTGAACATGTATATTTAAATACATTGGATTGTTTTTTAAAGGACGCGACGCTAAACGCGACGCGACGCCCGACGCTCCCACTATGAACAGTCCTTTATATTCTCGGTTAGGGTATTTAAATAAAATGTACGCTTGCTCAATGGTTGATACTATGTCATTAAATAAATTGATTTTATATAAAAATAAAGAGACGAACACGAAATTTTTTAAAGTCGTAATTATCTTGGCGGTGGTAAATTCACCGTTAATGGCATCACTTAAGTAGAATCATTTTCACGAAGCCTAATATTAATAAATCTACTAGGTTGGTGGTAAATAAATTCCAAGAAAGAAACGGCTTGTATTTAAAATTTATCTTATTTTACACAGTATGTTTACAAATGTTTAGTTCCGAGAGTTTTGATTATTAAATTATTCGGAATGGCGTAGATGAAGCGGAGCATGGTTGCTTTATGCATGCAAAATGACTTCATGAATTGTGAGGACCTGTAAATATGCGCGGTCTTCGTATTTTTTAATTATTTTCATTTATATAAAAATATCTTCAAAGAAAAGCCTCAACTTATTGGCATAATTTCTGAAAACCTTGAATCTCTTGCATCATACTTGAATTATTTCTTTAGAACAGCTCATGAGGAATGTGGGACAAAGAAACAAGGAAAATGTGAATTATCCTGAAGCACTATGAATAGAGTGAATCTGGAATTCGAGTTTCTATATTGGGAACTTGCTTGCTATAGGTAACGATAGAGAAAAAGGGTGAAACGGAGAAAGTTTTAAAGAAACTGATACTGAGTTCAAATCTATTTAAAATTTATTATAAGTGTTTCGTTTTCAGTACGTACTGTTTAAACCGTAGTTTTTACGAGCTTGGAAGTTATACATTATCAAGACACTTTTTAATATTTGTCTATCGCCTTTTGATTTTTTACTTACCAATCAAAAGTTTGTATTTAAAAATGGGAGCTTTACTGGATTTTTACGTGGTTTAGTTCTCCCTTAAATCGCCACTTTAATGGTGTACCACTTGCTAATAAAATATCCTCTCATTTGATTACATATATTTTTTAAGAAAATGTGTCAATTTGGCAACGCTGTCACTCACACAGTCTTTTGTCATATATAAAATTTCGAAATGATTATTTTTGGCAATTATTAATAAAACTTCGCTATTTTATTATGTTTTTATTAAAAAAAAAACAAATACAGCTAGTGATAATGCTATGTTTAATAGTAAGGGTGGTATACCATTATATCATATCAAAAAACGATTTCGTGCCATTTTGATTCACCAATTTAAGCTAATGTTTGAGTTAGTGAAACTTTGTAATAGTAAAAAAAAAATGATGGGATTCTACAAATGTTCAAATGAAAAACAATTCGATATGAGGCCAGTTTATTCGCAATCTCACCGAACTGGAGATATTTAATCCAATAGGTATTTTGAATTATATCCTGAAAGAAAAATATATTTCAGAAAAGGTTTTACTAATCTAATAAATATTGGCTTATACTTGAAGGAAAACGAAAATCGGAATTGAGCAGTTCTTCAAGCCTTAACTGAAAATCCATCAACGTCTGTAGGAGTTGTTGGGAATGAGACAAATACTCCAAATACTACAGTTCATGAACCGTACAAAATAAGTTTCCATCCTTATAAACTTGCAATTGCGAAAGGACTTAGTTCAACTGATTTCATTAGATGGAGACGATTTTGTGACTGATGTATTCAAAACCTAGTTCTTTGGGTTGATAAAAGCCGCTTTTCTAACTGAGGACTTTTTAATCAACATAAACTTTAACACTGGAATATCGAAAATCGACAAGTAGTTGTTGAATGGCATTTCCAAACAAAATTTTGTTTAAGTGCCTGGCTTAGAATCCCAAGTAAGATTAATAATACTACATTTTTAACAAAATCTAAACAAAATAAAATGCTTTATTTCATTCCTGAATATAACCTAAATATGGAAAGATATTCAATTTATTAAGAAACCAAAGAGTTGCTTTGTGTCCCCAATAATAAAGATTTTCAAAGGTTATGGTTGCAAAAAGGTGGATGCCCCACACGTAATACTGTTGTAGTAACTATTTTTTTAACATGAACTTTTGGAGCAAACATGATCTCTTTTAACGAAACAGCTATTTGGCCAGCGAGGTCGACAGATCTCAGCCCTTTAAACTTTTGTTTATGGGGCCATTTAATAAATGAGGACTACGAATTAAACCCTGCAGAAAATATAGAACGTCTGCGACCCTGAGTCACAGGCGTATTTAAAGGCGCATTCAGGCATTTTGTTTTGTGTGGTTCAGACAACTGATAGTTAATTTTGCCCTGGGGCAAAACGGGAAAATGCGTGATTAAAAAAAAATATAAATTATAAAATAATTACGTAAGAATTTTAAGTAGCTTATGTAGTTGGTTCCGGAATCTGAAAATAGGGAGAGGGTGGCTTTCTTAGAAAGGTCACAGCACTTAGGTCCTATTGGGCTCCCTTGTGCGCCCTCCCTAGGTCAACCGATCCGTTTAGGCCATCGCCCAGCCTAGTGTTGTAAAAAAGTGGCGATGTTGCCGGAGGAGGCTAACCTAAAAAAAGCCATGAATGGCCATCGTTCTCCCAAAATGGATTGACTTTGTTCCGAAAAAGCGTCACAATCTGAGAACAGGTACTCCACTGTTTCATCATCTTGTTTACAGCCTCTGCATAAAGGTGTCACGCATAGTATCAGCCTATAGAGATGTTTCCTTAACTGGCAGTGTCCAGTCAGAATCCCCGCCATAAGTCGTAGATTCTTTCTTTACATACCCAGGTACGACTTTGCTGCAGACTTATTTGGGTAGCTTAGTAGCTCCCTGACAAGTCGAGCGATAGCTCTTTCATTCCATCTAGCCCTAAAGTCTTCATGGGTGATCTTTTTAATCATACGTCGCGAAAGGTAGGTTTGAAGGGCCGGCTCCGAATGTTTGAACCGGCCCTTCCTTGCCAATTTATCCGCTAATGTGTTGCCTTCGCACTGTGCATGCCTTTTAACCCAAGTAGCAGAGGTTCTGTTTTTGCTGGCGGCGCCCTCCAGTGAATTGTGGCATTCTAGTACTGACCTGGCTGTAACTTTAGACATTTCCAGCGCAAGTAGTGTTTGTCTACTGTCGATGTAGATTTGGAAAATCTTGTCCTCAGTATTCCTGCGGGTAATCTCTTTTGCGGATATAGATATAGCAGCAAGTTCAGACTGAAATATGTTTGAAGTTGGTGAAAGTCTAGTGATGATATTATTTAACTAGCTAAATTCAAAATGGCGAAAGTAAATTAATTCGTTTAAAAAAAAATCGGGCTTATAAAGTTAGGTACCCCGTATTGGCCTGGATTGCCCTCTGGGCCTTGTAGTGAAAGGAAGTTCGATAATGAATTATTCCAGCAATCAGAACATAGTTTATGCAGAAAATTTAATATTTATACAAAGATAAAACATAACAGCTAATGAAAAAGCGGCCGACTACGTTTGGAGAGAGAAAATTATAAAATATCGTATGCCAACTTGGCAGTGGATCTGAAACCATCTGACAGCTAACTAAATCTCCATAGTTCATTTTTGTTGGCAATATGAATAAATATAATCATTTCGAAGATTTCTTTAAATAATCTCAACAACCTGGGACATGTGCATAATAGGCAATATCGATCTGCCACATACATCGTGTGCTGTTATCTGAGCGGTGCCGGAGTCGTAGAACCCAAAATGGTTTCTCAGGAGGACGCCCATATTCATGTGAGAGCTCCAATATTCTTTTAGCATAGGCTGAGAGGGCGTGATTGATTATAAGAATGATTATAACAATACTAATAATACAATTATAACATGACTAGCCTAAGCAATCAGTAAAAATTGTGATCTTAGACGCGTAATATAAGTGATCTCAGGTGCGTTACCTAAAATAATAAAGTTAGACAATACTCTCATACAAGTAATGAAAAAGCTGAGAGAAAGACCTAGATTTCCACAACTAAATCTGGATTATGAGTTGCAGGGTTAAATACACAATATTTTGCAGTTACTTACGTATCAAAATTGAGCATAAGTTATAGATCCGAGATTTTTCTTGAATCATGTTAATAGTAGTTTTTTTTTTCTTTGCTACCACCAGTACCACCAGTACCACCATTATATATGAAATGAAAATAATTTTTGGGCCCTTAGAATTATTCCAAACTGTAGGTTTTAAATAATGAAAACATTTTTATTTAAAAAGAGAACATTTTATTCTAGCAACGAAAAAGTGGAACAGGAAACTGTATTCCGTTTATTTTTGAGATTTGAAATCATTACACTTCAATAAATACTTAGAAAAATAATCTAAGCATAAGATATAAATATTGGCTCTTATGTATGGTAGTAATTACTTTACCGAACTTCCAAATATGGACACAATATTGGTATAAAGTTTGTCATCGATTTAACGTCCCTTGTCGACAGTGTCTAATTAGCAGACACCACATGTGTCGGTATAATTATATCGACGTGTTAATGACTAAATAATAGATTAATTAAGAATGATTTATTCTGGCAACATGAAAGAAAAAGTGTGACTTAATAACTTTCTACAAGGTATAAATTAAATTCGCGCCAATACCGTTTTGGGTTTCGAGTATTGAGCCACCATAAACTGAAGGAGAAAAAGGTAGCGCCCCAGGCAGTAGGTAAACTTCTTTCCCTAAAAGGACATCGCAGCAGCGTAATACGCCTGAACGATTGAAATGATTGTGTGGTTTAAACTTAAAGCTTTAACAAAAGATTTATTTCAAAAATATTATCACTTTCCCAGTCTGCCCTCGGTTCGTTTGAATATTATTTGAAGAATTGATGTTACTCTTGGTAACGCCGCATCATATTATATACACCGACTATAGGGAAAACGGAAAATTAAATGAAATTCTGATTTTAAAAATAACTTAAATCAAATTATAATAGAATAAGAACATTTTTGTAGTTCTGGGATATAGGTACTTAAAAACCTTCCCGTTCCATATTTTTTTAATGTCATAGGCCTCAGTAGACGAATCCTTTTCATGTTTGTAACCCATATCAAAAGTATGACATGACTATATCGCAATCACAGTTACTATAAATTTAACCCAGATAACTCAAATATCCTAATGATTGGGTTTGAGGCGGTGCGGAGCTGTTGTGAGTAGTACTGCTTTCTCGTGGCCTTATTCAAATATTCGCAGAGATCTTTCAGCAGACTCATCGAGATAGTGTTTATCGCTCACATAATGATTGAGGCTATTTAAAGGATCGACATTTCCTAAATTTTTATTTGCTCCCTCAAGTATTGGCCCTTGTCTATCCGGATTCTTCTTTGCAGGGTTTAATGGCAAACTATTTCTGTTTAGGACAGCCATCAATAAAAGATTCGGCTAATTATACGTATTAAGTGCATTAGATAAACACTCAGAATAAAGCATATTGGCAAAAGATAAAAACTATTACAACTTATCATTTAAAGAATAGAAAATACTTGCACAATCTGAGTCAAATATGACACAATTTAACCCATCAACGGCTAGCGCTGCATATACGTAACGTAAATTAACCAATTTTAAAGTTAGTAACCCTGTCAGGATTTTGACGTTATAGTTGAATAAAATCAGCTATGTGTTATTCATAATGGATGGGAGGTTATTGAATAATTATTTAAATTTTGTAGTGGCTTTGTCGTTGCGAGTGTATACAGGTGTGAAATTTATGAGTGTTTATTTAGAGCAGCTACTTATGTGTTTATCACATTCTTATTATATTCATCATAAAATTAAGAATATACAAGTTGTGTAAACCGAAATTAAATTTTATTTACGTTGAAGTTTATTTGTTTGCTTTGAGTGCCTAAACAATGGCTTTATATATATATGTACCGTTAACAGCTAAAAGGCGACAACATGAGCAAATATGTTATATTTAATGTTTTTGTTAATAGAAGCTTTATTATAGAAGAGGCTCTTAAAATGATTTATAATGAAAACCAGGACATATGCGATATATAAGGAATCTCCAGACCCTGATGTATTGACTGATGAGAATTCCGGAGACGAAGACGATTGTAGATAAACTCAGTAGCCGACAGTTACTTCTTAAAGCTGAGTTGATGTTCTACAGTTCAGTCCGAGGAACAGAAACTCAGGTACAAAATTCCAATTTTTTTTTGTATGGCAGTAGCACACACACTAAAGGAAGATCCTATGGCACTAGACGAGCGGTGTGTGTGTGTGCGAAGATGTTGATTGACACGGTTCTTGAATAGCTATAGGTTGTAATTTGAGGGAAACATATATCTCGGGAGTGGGTTCCACAGTGATGCAGTGCGCCAGACAAAGGAATCCTTGTAAAGCGATGTTCTAGATGTTTCCAGTTGAACGACGAACGGGTGTGATTTTGCCGTCTGTCGTGCCTGTCTGACAGGTGTTGCTAGGGGCGAGATGAGACGGGCCAAATCCTGGATACATCTGCCGTGAAAATATCCACAAAACAGTGTCATGTCTGCAGTCTTCCAGACTATCCAGATCCCGGGTGAACTCCGGGTCGCCGACGAGACGCACAGCTCTCTTCTGAATATAATACAGCAGCTTTAGGGTGTGCTGAGCTGCGGCACCCCAGATGTGTGAGCAATATTCTAAGCAGAGTCTTATTTGCGCTTTGTAGAGCAAGAGCAGCTGCTGCGCTGTATATAGTTTGTTGTTGCGAAGCAGCATACCAAGAATTTGGAGGCTAATTTTGCGATGTTACCAACGTGATCATGCCAGAACATATTGCTGTTGATCGAGA
>JAEQML010055502.1:0-35887 GCA_016904865.1 Pissodes strobi
TTAGTTAGTAATACGGCCCTGTAACAAATCATGATTTGACGTCCGTTAATAAGCCATTGATTAAGTGATTATTCGAGTTACTTGAATTTTCCTATAACGAGTAGATATTTGCAGTATCGCTGGCGTTCGCTCATATTCTATTGACGTTTTTTTTATTACTGCTTAACGCGTTCATCATAAATTACAATTGAATATTTCGGCGTTTGTTTAGATTAAGCGTGTGTTTTATTTTATCAAGTAACCGAGTAAAGCCTACTATCTCTCGTTGAAATACAGTTAATCTGCTCGAATTACTCATATCTTCCTCTTGATCAGCCATGATATATTTCATTTAACAGCAATAAATCGATTTTTTGTTTGTCTATTTAGCTGTCTTACTTAATTAGCTTTTGATTAATATTCCAAAGGAGAAGGTCGCCAAACGCGGTAGGTATCTGAGTTTTTTTTATTACTTGCGCTCAATAATTGAAACGTTTCGGATTTACTTTTGAATAATATTTGAGTATTTGTTTATCACTGACTTTAATTTTTTTCGGTTAATATTTGGGTATTTGCTTATTACCGAATTTGATTTTTGATTAATTTTTGGGTAATTATTTTTCTATTATTAATACTGATAAATTTCTGGCATTTAAATCTGATCTAATTTTCTAACGTATTTTTGTTGTTTTATTGATCGGTTTTCTTGATTGAACAAAATAACCAATTTTTGGTTATCCTTTTATTTTGTCGCGAAGCTTAAGCTAAAACGAGTTTCATATTTCAACTTTGGGGTATTTCTCGCTTGTGCCATCTACAAGCCCGTGACGCCTTATAAATAAAACCCACCCCTGCTCTCTGACATTTGAGCTAGGGCCTAATTTGTACGCTCGGTGACACTCGTTCTAGTCTACGCATCAGCATACGTAAATTCATTCAATTTCTAATTTTAAATTCTCAAACTTAAAATTTTTCTTTCAATTTGAGATTATTCACTCTCAGTTCCTTCTAAGCTGGAGTCAAGGTTTTGCGCCCATTAGAAGGACAGAAAGAGCGTAATGACAGATGGAAACCAGAAGAAAGCTGATCGATAAATACACAACAAATGCTGTCGAACTGAGAAAGCTGAACAAAGAAATATCTAAACAAATCAGGAGTGATCTACGAACCCATAACACAAACGAAATTGCAAGGGTGATAGGTGAAAATAAAGGTATGAGGGTCTTTAGAAAAACGATGTCGGAATGCAAAAAGAATATCAGCAAACTAAAGGACGCGAGCGAACACGTAACAACAACTAAAACAGATATTTTAAAAATTGTTGAGGTCTTTTACTCCGAACTCTACCGTATCACAAATATCCAGGACCAAAATATCAACATTCCCAGAGTCCAACATTAGGGATCAGAAGATATTCCCGATATCAATTTGGATAAATTAAAAGGGGCTCTGAAAGAAATGAAGAACAACAAAACTCCAGGAGATGACGGTACAACAATAGAATCTATAAAAAAGGCGCTGATGCCCCTACATCAAACCTATGTAAACTGTTTAATGCTTGTATAGAAAACGGGACAAACCCTACTTAATGGAACCGAGCAGTAATCGTAATCCTCCATAAAAAAAGGCGATATTTCAGATTTAACTATCGCCCGATAAGTTTTCTGTCAAACGTCTATAAGCTGTTCATGAGGATAATTATTAAAATAATTACAAATAAACTCGACTACTACCAGCCTCGAGAACAGGCAGGTTTCCGAGCAGGATTTGACACAAACGACCACCTCCTTTTCATGAAGGTTCTCATCGAGAAATCAATAGAATTTAATAAACCCTTATCCTCATATTCGTCGGTTACGAAAAGGCATTTGATACAATAAACCAACAAACAATGCTGCAAGCTTTAACAGAAGCTCGAGTAGACCAAAGATAAATAACATTATTAACGTTATTAAAAACATTTATCGAAATGCAAAAGCGTCAATTAGCCTACATGAAGACACCACAGACTTTCCCATTGAGCGAAAAGTGCGTCAGGGCGACGTCATTTCACCGAAGCTTTTTACAACCCTAAAGGAATATATGTTTAAAAAGGTAGACTTCGGAGATATGGGCATTAATATAGACGGAGAAAAACTAACCCACCTTAGATTTGCGGACGACATCGTTCTCATTGCGGATCGGGTTGATGAAGCCAGGGAAATGCTACGGAGACTTAACGAGGTCTCCAACTTAATAGGACTAATAATTAATGGCAGCATTTGGAAAGCTGCAAGGTGTCTTTAAAGCTAATATCCCTGTGTGTCTGAAAAGAAAACTCTACGAGCAGTGCTTGTTGCCCGTACTTAAACACTAACTCTTTCCAAAAAGACGATAAACAAAGTCCGTATTGACCAGAGAGAAATGGAACGATCGCTGCTTGGCATTCAACTTAGAGACAGAATTCGAAACATCGTGGTGAGAGAGAAAGGGCTAAGCTGACAGTTGCCGTAGAAAAAATAGCGAATCTAAAGTGGAATTGGGGTGGACACGTAGCGCGTCTCACGGATTGGCGTTGGACAAAGAAGATCCTAGAATGGAGGTCTCTACAGGAGACATATCGTGGTAGAGGTAGACCGCCAACTAGGTGGTTAGACGATATGAAGAGAATCCAAGCAAACTGGACAAATACTGCATAAGATAGGTCTATAGATGGAAAACCTTACGGGAGGCCTATATCCAGCAGTGGACGTATATGGTGGTGTGATGATGATGATATTATAGTATTGGAGCGTTATGTAATATGTGTATCTAGAAAAATTAACATGTGCTTACTTTTTTGAATCATCACAGTTGCAATATCCAGTTTAATGCTTCCCAAAACTTTGCGCCTTCTACAAAATGTGCTGGGTTGAATTACCTAAAAGTATTCACTTCTTAAGGAGTTGAAAACATAACATTATATTAACAACTTACTGCTAAAGCAATAGTCTTCTCTAAAAACTTATCGTAAGTGGAGTCCAGTTCAAATACGAAGTACTAAAATAAAAAAAATAACATTTAGGTACCGCCGGATTCATTAACGTTAAACCTACAGGATTAAGGTTTTAAACCCAGAGATGAAAGGTTACCTGTAAAATAAATTTAAAATCTGACTAAGGCACCGCTTGTAACAGGTAATTCAAAACCAATATCAGGTTTAGCATATTTAGAAGATACGCTTAAACTAACCATGAGCCTAAAATAAACCCAGGTCTAACGTTAGTGAATCCGCGAGTAAATATTTTTTTAGCTAATACCAATTACTTAAGCCTACATTGGGTTAGTATTAATGAACTTGGTAGAATTTTGAATTAATGTATTCAATTTTCGTTGGATTAATAATAATAATTTGTACGTCGCACTATCCAAGAAGTAAGTTGAGGTTAACTCAGAATATTTTTTTATCCATTCATCAATTTTTGCTACACTGTCAATATTAACATACAGAACTTTAATACCGTTCTCTCTACTTTTTTGCTTCGCGGATTAACTCTAGAGGAAGCTTGCCATTTTCAATGCACTATTTATCCACGTGGCGTCATGTCATAGAATAATTTCTATCAAAACGGCGCCGGCGCGGCGCGCTTGTTACACGCTTGGCAGTATTGGGCAAACCGTAACTGAATTTGATCCTGCTAAGGCAAAACGTACCTCGTATTAGCGTGGATCAATAAGAGAGCTCTATCTATTTATGTCCTATGGTTGAAAGATGGTACGGTGGCCTAAATGTGCGCCGGACATAGATACCGGTACTTCTCGCATGACAGGCGAATGTTCTACTTCTGAGCTATGGTCCCATTGAAATACTTGTGTCAAAAATTAATATAAGTATACAAACCGGCCATAGTTTCCTCTTCAAAAAACAGCGATTCTACTTCTTCAATCGGATCGATACGATATTTAGGTATATTGTACTCGTAAAAGTAGTGGTTATTAAAAGTAGTAGGTATTGCAGTTCTACACTACCGACCGTGGAAGTACCACTGCGATGTCTAAAAGTGTCGTGAATTGCACCAACTATGCATGTTTCGCTACTTGGACAACGTTAACGGTATAGGCCATGTAACATGTAACGGTACCCTCACTGGTATATTATAGAATCCTCTCTTTAATGTACGAGAATTTGGTTGGTCCAGATCGTTCAGTTTTCCGGCAATAAAATATTATGTAGTTACGTGTCGTGTCAAAAGTCAAAATTACAGAGTCTAACTTAAATAATATCACCCCCTAATAATAGGCACTAACCCAAACTAACCCAGACTAACCAAAAGTATCCAGAGTTCAGCGTTACGCGCGATTATCTCTTCACTACCTCAAACTAGCCCAAACCAACCACAGCTATTCCAAATTAACCAACACTAACCCAAACTAACTGAAACTAACCCAGATTAAATCAGACTAAGTGAAACTAATCCATAATAACCAAAACTAACGCCAATTAACCAGAGTGAAGAGATCAACCGCACTACGCGCACGCTAAATTTTGCGATTCTTGTACCTTAAATTGTCAAATTCGATAAAAAATTAGCATTTTAAATCGGTTTTTGAAGACGGAAACCCATATTAACCAATATTTATATTATACAGGGAGTTCAAATCATAGACCGAAGCTAACTCATACGAACTATAAATAACCAATAATGGCTTTAAATAAGCAATTTTAAAGAAAATTAACTAAAACTAACCAAAACTATTTAAGGCTAGCTAAAATTAGACAAATCAAAAAAAGTAACTAATGCTAAACTAACCCAAACTAACTGAAATGATTCCGCCCTAACCTTAACGCCACCTCTTACTGGCTTAAACGAACCGAAACTAACCGCTTACGCAAAATAACACAAATCAACATAAATCCAAACCAACCAAAACCAACTCAGTCTAGCCAACACTAACCAAGATTAACCCAGACTAACCATAACTTACTCAGATTAACCAAAACTAACCCAGACTAACCAAAACGAACCAGAGAATGGTCGTCAAAAAACGAGCATCTTACATAACTCCAACTAACGAAATAATATTATTGTTTATTATTAAAATAAACACAAAGTACTTCTGAATCATCATCTATCTATAAATTGTTAGCTGGCTGTATCCAACAAGATACAGTATTTTAGAACCGAACAGAAATTACACTTGGCAACACCTATGCGTACGTCAGCTGAGCCGTGCCAAGCTAACCTAGATAGATAGATAATCATAATTTAAGAAATAGTCTCATGGTGACGTTTGCGCCAGATACCTATATTATCATTTTAAAGTGCAAAAGAAAACAGTACCTATTTTCGGTTTTTAAGAAAATGAGTTGGTAACAAATTTTTTGAGGCTTCTATTACCAAATCTTGTTTCGTCATTACGCATGCCCGAAACCTTTGCATGGAAAAGTGAACAGAAATAGTGTAAGTTTGGATTGGAACATGTCGGATAGTAATTTACACAACTGCAGTAAGTAAACTTTGTGATTTTTTTTATGAGAAGTAGAAACATTGTCGCAGCACTTAATGTGTGGGAGATGGTAAGGGAAGTAACGTAGACTGTGTCAGTATTTTTATTATTGTGGTAGTCTATAAGTGCGCAAGGCAAATAATGGCCCCTTTTTTTATTTTACGTATGCGTACATTTTACTCTACGAAACACTGTTTACGTTTAAATAATGACTTGGACTTTTCCCAGGCTTACGCCATTAGCGTACCCTTTGCATGTAACTATATTAAAAATTATATAATGTACCTCATTGTAAAACGGGCTATCGCTTTTCTTCTTTACAGCGGTCGATCTTTTCTTATTGCCAACTCTAATTATAACTGCTGAATTCATGCTATCCCATATATAATGTCTTCCTTCTATTATTGTAATTGCAACTAGATAAGTTTTCTCGTCTTTCGTCATTTTGACGTATTTCACAATATATGACCTCAGTGTCAAACCTTACAGGAATGCTTGGAACTGGTAAAAACTGTCAGAATAGAGTTTATTAGGCCCCGTTCATGAGAAGAGTCTAGAGAACCAGCGTCCACTTTGTCTCCCGAGCTTCCGCATGCTCAAAAAATTAAAATTGAAAAGAATTAGACAAGTCCGAGTTCGACGAAAATCAGCCGTCCGGGGGTTTTCGGTGATGAGACGACCGAATCTGGACATTATAAAGGGGCGAGGCTGTGCGAAAGAAAAAAGGCGATTTGACGTCCGAAAGGGTTGCCGTTCGGCAGGGATGTTCGGCAGGCGCCCCTAAAACCATTAAAAATATTTTGGAACCTAGGGGCTCCATTTAGAGGCCTATATTTAGCGACGTCCTAAATCATAGTTTTGGTCAATTTTGTTTGGCGGGCGGTCCTATACACGAAAAAAAAATCATTTTTGACGAGACCCTCCAAAGAGCACCCTTACACATTTGACTGAAGTATTCTGCGTGATTTTCGATCCGACGAACCCATTTCCCGTAATCGGGCCCCATCGATTTCGAAAACGGAAAATCGCCATTTTAGACGACGTGTAGGATTTTTAAAAACTTAATTTTTACGTTAATGTCATGTAAATGAACCCCTTTAATCAATTCCGTCATGAAAACGGGTATGTCCATAAAAGAAAATTTTTCGAAAATTTCGGCTATAATTCGAAAACGGTAACAGTTAGAGGTAAACTTTAAATGGGAAAAATATGAGTCTCTCGAGTACTATAATGTGTCGTATCCAGTTTGATTGTACGACGTTTCATTTTTTTTTTAAATTGACCAAACGTGATTTTCATATTTTCGCCATTTTCTCGGTAACGAAAAAAGGTATCTCAATTCGGTTTGCGCCAGTACTTGCGTTGTTTTAAGGTCCATCGAAAAGTTCCAATAGAGTTTTTCAATAGGAGTTCAAATAAGGTAGGTATTCGATAAAATGTAAAGTTCGTCTGAAAATTTTCATTTTTCTAGGATCTGAAATTCGTAGCAGAATGGGGAACGTGAGCTCGGAATAGAACTCGTCTTTAGGCAAGTCCGAGTTCGACGCAGATCAGCCGTCGGGAGTTTTCGGTGGTGAGACGTCCGAATCTGGTCATTAGAAAGCCGAGGCCCCTAGCGGCGAGGCTGTGTGAAAGAAAGAAAAGGCGATTTGACGTCCGAAAGAGTTGACGTTTGGCAGGGATGTTCGGTGGGCGCCCCTTAAACCATTAAAAATATTTTGGGCCCTAGGGGCTCTATTTAGGGGCCGATATTTTGCGACGTCCAAAATCATAGTTAGATTTGTTTGGGTTAAGGGCGGGTCAAGTGCGGGTGAAGTTTGGGT
Organism: Pissodes strobi; assembly: GCA_016904865.1. Classification (NCBI taxonomy): domain Eukaryota; kingdom Metazoa; phylum Arthropoda; class Insecta; order Coleoptera; family Curculionidae; genus Pissodes; species Pissodes strobi. The sequence continues at coordinate 7,269 of JAEQML010055502.1, forward strand.
TAGTTTGGATTAGTTTGCATTGGTTTCGGTTAGTTTGCGTTAGTTTGGGTGGCGCGCTCGCCTCAATGCGCTTCTTTGGCTAGTTAAAGTTAGTTTTGATTATTTTTGCTTAATCTGAAATACGGAAGACAAGCGCGCTTGTCTTTACTTTGGTTAATTACGGTTAGTTTGGGATAGTTTGCATTAGTTTGGGTTAGTTTGGATTAGTTTGGGTTAGATTCGGCTAGTTTGCGTTGGTTTGGGTTAGTTTGCGTTAGTTTGGGTTAGTTTGGGTTAGTTCGGGTTAGTTTGGGATAGTTGAGAGCCATGCGAAAAGTGAAATATTACTTATTGTAATACGTGCCCGTACTTTGGATGCACTTTTTACGAAATATTTTGCGCGGAAGCTCGGGAGACAAAGTGAACGCTGGCTCTCTAGACTCTTGTCTTCTCATGGCATACTGTTCACTATGCCATGAGAAGACAAGACTGGTTGGCGAAAATTACGGTTTACGAAACCGTTTTCTTGTAAAGAAAAACACACAAAAGATGATGGGTTTTGTCCAATAATAATACTCCCCAATTTATCAAAAGAAATTTATTCTAATAGAAAACCTATAGTGTATAGAACAGATTTAAATAAATGACCCAATTTTTTTTTACCAAAAAATCACAAAAAACATTCATAAAAGCGAGTCTTGCGACACCGTTTCTAGCGATTTAGAAGGTGTAGAAAATCACTGAATGTCATTTAAAATGTATTTAATGAAACCAATATAATTTCAATAATAAGTGTTGTGTCACAAACCCGACCATAGGAGCGGTGATCATTTGATTAACACCACCAGCTTTTAACCACTAAGTAGGAAAAGTACTGCGAGTGTAGAGCAGATTGAGTTGGTTCGATACTCAAATAAAATTTAAAAAAAATTAATGAGGGATTTATCAAGAAATTAAAACGATTATTTTAAATCAAAAGCTTCCTTTAATAAAAGTTATAGTATGATGGCAAATACATCCTCGTCATTTGGACCACTGCGTGCCTCAGCAATATGTTTTGGCATGACCAGGTTATTAACATCGCCCAGTCAGCCTCGCAGAAGCATGGTGGGCTATTTTGCAACAAAGAACTGTATACACCGCAGCAGCTGCTCTCGCTCTACAAAGCTCAAATAAGACCGTACTTCGAATATTGTGCTTACATATCTCGGGTACCGCACCTAAGCACACCCTAAAGCTGCTGGATTCCATTCCGAAGAGAACTGTGCGTCTCGTTGGCCCTTAGCAATGCCCGTCAGAGAGTCATGACAGACTACAAGAACGCACTCGTTTGTGGTACAACTAGAAATATCTAAAATATAGCTTTACGTCTCTGGCGCACTGCACCCACTGCACCCCTTTGTAGCTTGCTCCCAAGACAGCTGTTTCCCCCTAATTACAGCGTACAGCTATTCACGAACCATATCACACAACATCTTCGCACACACACCGCTCGTCGAGTGCCATAGAATCGCAATTTAGAGTGTGTGTGCTACTGCCATAAAAGAATAAATGGTAGTTTTAATATATTATTATACTAGAAATGAAATAGCATTTATAACATTTTTAAAGTAATTTTGGTAGTGATTTGCAAATCAAATAAATTAGGTTATTTAAAAATTATATCCAGAGTGGACTGTTTCTGTAGGAATGTCTACAATGAAAATATTTCTTTACAATATTAGTAGTTATTCTACTATATTTGCATACAATTATCATGATTTCCGAACCTTTTTGGCTACTAAATAGTGAAAGGGGGTTCCGTAAAACCGGGACCGCACATGCGACATTCGACGAACTCCGAGCAAGGGTTTGCCGAACTACGATCAGTGCGTATGGGAAGTTTGCAGTTTGGCAAATCGTTTGGCAACTCGCTCGTCTTTTCCCGCGCGGTGTCGGTAAATTTTCATGCATCAAAGAGGCTGGGCGCTCGTCTCGCTGTTGTCCGTTGAGTCATCCACAAGTCCAGACATTTGTAGTTCGCCTTTAACAATGTCTGGAGATTGTGAGAGTGAAGTTTTGTTTCACCTTTCACCTATTAAGCAAGTGATATTTTGTATTGTGGCATTTTTGCGTAGATTGAATATTGTTTATATACATACATGTTCATTATTAAGGTAGGAAATTTTCTTTATGCAGCATATTTTTACTTTACTTTTATTAACCTGAAATCCAGCAGGTATCTAGGACTTTGTTTCGAGGGGAGTCTGACTATTTGCGGGATAATAATCTCTCAGGCCTAGAGCCATAAAATCCTGCCGCATAACACAACTAAAGAAGGCTGTTCATATGTCTATTTTCAAACTAAACCTTTTTGGCCAACATTCGGCGTTTCCCACTTTTTCGATCGGAGTTCGGCTAAGCCCGCATTTTTGGATGAAAAAGCGAACTCCGTTTGGCTAGGTTCGGTAGTTGGAGAACATTCCCAGTTCGCTGACTGCCGCATGTGCGACCTCGGCTTTATGAAATGAGAAATCATTAGACCATATTTATTTGAAGATACAAATATTTTATTTTGAGATCCCTACCAATCTGAAATAAATAGATCAGATAGGAATTATTACTGGTAAGACAGACGACCATGTGTAGATGCGGAATACTCTGACTAAGGAGTTTAATGACAAATATATTTACGAGATGGCAAAGAATGCACGATTATTTAACATATCTGTATTATATAAGCAAAAAGAGGATCAAGAAGTGGAAAATTTTGAAAGTCAGAAGCATAAAATAAAAACTTTTTCCATAGGTTTAAGATTTGAATGAATAGATCAACCGAGTCAGCCATTTTTGGATCTCACAAAGATGCAAGAAGGGAATATGCAAAACTTCAGGAAAAGCAAAAGCTACTTTTTTCAGTTAGTGTTTGAAGGTGCCAGATGATTTGGCTCATGATGTATAACATTTGTATTTGCAAACTGAAATCTTCATGTAAATATTTTTGATACCTACGCCCCAAAAATATGTTGCAGCAATAGAATCGGTGGATACGTTTTTAAAACTATTTATTTTCAGTTAGTCACTCTCACTGCTGTAGTTTATAATAATCCTGTATTTTTTGTTCAATAGTAACAAATGACACTCCCGAGAAGTTGTTCTACTCGAAACCATTTTTTATACAGTATCGAAGCTATACTACGTGAGTATTCAGATAAATTATATGGCCACAGCTCCTGCGCAGTAAAGGGGCAATGTGGGTAAATTTACGGTAAAGAACGAGATAAGTGACATGCAACTTATTCCCTTATTACATTAGACCAGCGGTTCTCAAACTTTTTTGGTGTCGTAACCCTTTTAAAAAATTAAATTTTTAACGGAACCCTAAACTGAAAGCAAAACCAGCTAAATGTGTATTGTTTACTAATAATCATACAAAAAAGGTGGATATAGTAAGTTGGTAAGCAAATGATAAAACTATTTTCGTTTAATTCGAAAAATTCAAAAAATTTTCATTTTGAAATATTCCTGTATCACTAGGACTAAGAAACTCACTTAGCAATGAAAAGCTTTCTATTTCTCTCTGACCAAAACAAGTAATCCATAAATCTAATTTGATTTTAAAGGCGGTTATCTTGTTGCTAGCATTGAAAACTGTTGACACTTGCAGTGACATATTTAATTCGTTAAGTTTTCCAAACGTGTAATGCTATTTTAAATAACCAGCTTTTAACAGATTTTTGAATTAAAAGGAATATTTCCCTCATGTATAAAAAATCCCATTAGAGGAGTGCAATTCTCGGAAAATTACAGCGATAATTGCACTGTAGAAACCGAAAGAGCACAGCGATAATTGCATCGTACGTATCTATGGTAATTCCAATGAAAATTTGACAGCAACAATTTATAAATAACGTCAAAGTCTAGGGAATATATAGGTATTATCAAAAATGTCTCGTTTCGGATTAAAAAAAAATCGAATTTTTGCATCTCTGTACTTTGTTTACAGTTACATGTACGTTTTTGTATTAAAAAAAAAGAATAAAAATGTATTTTTTTAAAACTATGTCCTAATTCGGGAAATATTCCCCCGAATTACACTCGTGCATCAAAATAACCAGAAAATTTTGCATTCGAGCGTGTTGTCTTAGAAAAACTGCATTCGGTCATTTTCAAATTTTGCAAAAAGAGCCCTCCACCTTCGGTGTCGGGCTCTTTCTCCAAAATATGAAAATGAACTCATGCAGTTTTTAGACAACACGCTGTCATGCAAAATTATCGGTAATTTTGGTGCACTTGTGCAATTACTTCCGAATATCTGTAAGAAAAGCTTCTAATTCTGTTCTAGTTCAAAAAGCCTTGTCAAAGTTTTACCTCGAGACAACGATCTCACTTCAGTATGAAGCAGTAGTGTTTTATGATTACTACCATAATCTTCACATAATATTGATATCAATCGGGTTTGCAGTAGACGTGACTTGACAAAATTAATTATTATTTTTACCGCCTTATCAAAAACCAATTTTAGATTTGGCGGCATTTTCTTAACCGCGAGTGATTGATGTAAGATGCAATGGCTGGAACTACAATTTGGGGCTTTCATTTTTATTCGTGGTGCTGCTCCTGCTGTTCTACCTGCCACTGCCTTGGCTCCATCGGTACAAATATCGATGCAATCATTCCAATCGAGTTGGTTTTCCTCAAAAAAAATTCAAAGCCGTTTAAAAAGATGCAACATTGAAAATGCCGAAGCAGAATACAACGCTTATTTAATTTGAGATCTGAGAAAACTCATAATTGTGTTGAAAGTAATAGTTGATATAAGTTTGGGTTAGTTTGGGATAGATCAGATTAGATTACGTAAGTTTAGTTTACCAAATATACCACATAAATGCATATTACTTCAAGCGTCGTTGTTTTTTACATTTTATAACTTAAAGTGTGGTTGTAAAAAGCAAAATAGCATTTGCATTCCATTCGTCTCTCATTCCCTGACCTAACGATATGCAACAAGGCTAGTGTCGTGAGAAACTAAAAGTCACCCTCACCCACTCCAAACACAATTTAATGTAAAAAAATACTTTTAGCAGATTATGTAAGCTTAGTTTACCAAAATATACCACATAAATAAATAGTTTCACATAGTATAAACTTATTTTAACCATTTAAGTGAATTCCACTGATCTATACAAATGGATGAGCGTAATGTATGTGTCATCTGAAGAGAAATTGATTACGCGTGGACGAAAAAATGTGTTTGTGCGCACGATTCCCAGTCATATTTTTTGACATCTCGTCATTACTGATCAAGCGCAATAACACTCAATCCGTCAGTGAAATGTCAAAATCGCCAGCTGTTCAGCCAGGCGGTCGATTACTGTCAATTTTCCAGGCCCGTACCGAGCTCGTAGTTTCGTAAAGTAAAATTGAATTAGTATCCATCGACGGCAAACCGGGCAAAAGGAATCTACGGCCTACGCCCAAGCTACGTCATTCGGTAATTCGCAATTTGTTTTTGTTTCAGTTGGGATGTGGTTTGGTTAGTTTAGTTAATTTTGAACGCCTTTCAAGTGACTAAGTAGTGTTTGTGTGTGATTTTTTACTATATTTTAAAAAACTGAGACTGCTTTTCAGCTTATTGATTGAGTCATCAATTAATGATCATTACATTATGAGTACTCATACTTGTATGGTATCCCGGGAATCTCCTGTTTTCAGTAAGTATTGATAGCATAGGTATTATATAGTATTATTAAGGCGTAAACATCTAAAATATCTCTAAATAACCCTGCAATAAGCTGTATGAGGTGATATTCTAGTAGAGTTGATATCATGATAAGTTTCGATGCGGCGAAACGAATCCATGTCTCTACGTTCTAGCAAAACCAACGCTTAGTTGGTGTAGTAGGCGGAGTGCTTGCCTGTCATTCCTGCGCTGCGGGTTTGATTCCCGTCGGTCGCGACAGATGTTTTGTTTATTGTTTTTTATTAATTACCTTTTTTTTTAATTTTGGATTAGTTTGGATTAGCCTTGGGTTAGTTTTGGTTAGCACTTGGTTAGTTCTTGTTGATTGAGTCTCCGTAGCGAACGAAGTGGGTGGAGGGCGATGCAAAGCCATAATAATACCTATTATTCATTTTGCCGCATCGAAAATTACGCCTGATCTCTAGACGCTTGTGTATTTTATTCTGTTTTGTCTGGTATTTACTTTTAAGGCGCCAAAAGAACTCAATGAACCCATATATCCATGGTATTTATCTATGATTTACTCTAATTATTTAGGTAATATCTGGTGCAAAATGTTTGTGCAAGTGATTGATGAGAGTTGTCTTCCAAGTGAATTTAGTAATTTACTATGTTCTGAAGAAGTTTTGATACAAAAATCAAAACTATTATACCAAAATACACAAAATAAATTTATAAGTACGGACCTGCTCACGTTCTTGAATTACAATAAGCATTGTTACAGTGCGCAAACGCAATCATCCCGAGATTTGCTAGAGTTTGTTTACATTTTGACGTCGTAAATTAGCCATTTCGGTGAAGGGTTATTGCTCATCCATTCGTATAGATCAGTGGTGAATTCCGATAATTTATATTCAATTTTAATAGATTTGGTTAGTTCTGGTTAGTTGTCGAATCAACTTTCGGTTAGTTTAACTTATTCTCAACCTAATTTAGTGATTTGAGTGGGCTCCGATACGTTAATATCAATTTTAATAGATTTGGTTAGTTCCGGTTAGTCGTGTAATCAACTTTCGGTTAGTTTCACTTAGTCTCAAATTATTTTACTTATTTGAGCCGGTTCCGAGACGTTATAATCAATTTGAACAGATTTGGTTAAGTGTGGTTAGTCGTCTAATCAACTTTCGGTTCGTTTCACCTAGTATCAACTTCTTTTAGTCATTTGAACTGGTTACGATACGTTATAATCAATTTTAATAGGTTTGGTTACATCTGGTTAGTCGTCGAATCAACTTTCGGTTAATTTAACTTATTCTCAACCTAATTTAGTCATTTGAGCCGGCTCCGATGTTATAACAAATTTTAATAGATTTGGTTAATTCCGGTTAGTCGTGTAATCAACTTTTGGTTAGTTTAACTTAGTCTCAACTTATTTTACTAATTTGAGCCGGTTCCGATACGTAATAACCAATTTTAATAGATTTGGTTAGTTTTAGTTAGTCGTCCAATCAACTTTCGGTTAGTTTCACTTAGTCTCAACTTATTTTAGTCATTTGGACCGGATCCAATACGTTATAATCAATATTAATAGGTTTGGATAGGTTTTGTTAGTCGTTCAACCAACTTTCGATTAGTTCCACTTTGTCTCAAATAATTTTAATCATTTAAGTCGGTTCCAATACGTTATAATCAATTTCCATAGATTTGGTTAGTTTTGGTTAGTCGTCTAATCAACTTTCTGTTTGGTTCAGCTAGTATCAAGTAATTTTAGTCATTTGAACTGGTTACGATACGTTATAATCATGTTCAATAGATTTGGTTAGTTCTGGTTAGTCGCCGAATCAACTTTCGGTTAGTGTAACTTATTGTCAACCTAATTTAGTCATTTGAGTCGGCTCCGATAACGTTATAATCAATCATTGTACTAGATTTGGTTAGTTCCGGTTAGTCGTGTAATCAACTTTCGGTTAGTTTCACTTAGTCTCAACTTATTTTACTAATTTGAGCCGGTTCCGATACGTTACAAGCAATTTTAATAGATTTGGTTGGTCGTCCAAACTACTTTTTGTAAGTTTCACTTAGTTTCAAGTTATTTTAGCGATATGGCCCGATTCTGATACGATATAATCAATTTTAATAGATATGGTTAGTTTCGGTTAATCGTCAAGTCAACTGTCGGTTCGTGTTACTTAGTCTCTACTTATTTTACTTATTTGAGCTGGTCCCAATACGTTACAATCAATTTTTCATAAATCGTTTCGTAACGTTCACGAAAATTTTCCGTATCATGACGCAACCTCATGAAACCGAAGTAGTATGCATTTGAACCGTCTCCGATGCATTATAATCAAATTTAATGTTTTTGGATAGTCGCCAAAATTCGGTTCGGTTAGTTTTAACTCACTTCACTTTTGATTAATTTTGGTTAGTTATTCAATCAACCTTCGGTTAGTTTTAGTTAGTTTTAATTTATTTTAGCCCTTCAAACCGGTTCCGATACGTTATAACCAATTTAAAATTTTTGGTTAATTTTGGTTAGTCGCTAAAATTCGGCTAATTTGAATTTACTTTAATATTATTAATCTGTTCCTATACGTTTTAGCCATTTTTGGTACTTTTGGATATTTTTTGTTAGTCGTTCAGTTAGTTTTATTTTACTTTATCATCTGAACCGGTTCCGATGCTTTAAAACCAATTTTACTTGTTTTTGGTTAGTTTTGGTTAGTCGCCAAAATTCAGTTAATTTGGGTTAGTTTTGACTATTGTTAATATTTTTAATCTGTTCCGATACGTTTTAGACCTTTTTGGTGCTTTTTGTTACTTTTGGTTAGTTTTGATTAGTCGTTCAATCAACTTTCGGTTAATTTCACTTAGTTTTAATGTTTAGTCTTTTGAACCGGTTCCGGTACGTTATAACCAATTTTAATGTTTTTGGTTAATTTTAGTTAGTCGCCAAAATTCGGTTAATTTGGGTTCGTTTTAACTTACTTTAATTTGTTAAACTGGTCCGATACGCTTTGCCTAGAACTTGACGCCGTCATATCACCTTGATTTGAATTTGACGCATCATCCATGCGTACCACTTGTGAAACCTTCGTGGATGATTTTATTTTTATTGCAACACCTTTAAGCCTACATTCCATTCCTGTTTAACACTAATTTGATTTGGCCAAATTTGTGACAAATAGAATATCTTCACGCAAGAAATACCAGACCTTACAACTACTGTGAACAACACAAGAGAATATAAAACACTGAGCGTGGTGCGAGTAAATTTTGCTGTACTTTGCTTGATTAATTATTAATTCTCCGCGTCAATCTATCTTCCTTTACATTATTATTATACAACCATGGAATTATCTCGAATTCCCCAGAAGCTTCAGGCAGCCAGACTACGCGTCAACGAGAAGCGGCGCGACGAACCGAGGTAATTCGATTGCTTATAGTCCGGGAGCGAATGGTGGTATATGTGTAACATTTCGATGTAATAGGTCGGGCGGTTATTTAACAATATATTCAATTTACGTATATATACCCGTATAATCTACAAGTAGGCGTTTCGTGTTGGTAGTTTATTTTTATCTTAGATAACTTTATTCTTATAGGTTTTTCTTTAATACACGTATTCATTTTATTATGACTGCCGGCGGGCGAAGCCCTACCGGAGGCTTTGCGGAGCACTTTGAGTAACGCCTAATATAGCATGAGTTAAGTGGTTTTCTGTTATAACTCAGCTTCTATTAACCACACATATCCCTTACTTGAACCCAACGAAAAGAGCACATTTTTAAACGAATATTTGTAGTATATCCCTTCTTGAACCAGGATCTTCAATTTCCCTCACGTAGATATATTTTCTGTGATGTTTTAAATAAAATGTTAATATTAATTTTGCTATTCATGTTTTCTATATTTACAAAAATAATTTATCAATCTGGACAATAAAGCTAAGATCTATTATAACATACACAAATGGAAAAAAGGTCATCCTACGAAATCACTAAATATCCATGATCAGTACCTAAAATTATCGAACAATATTGCACAGCAGTCCAACACTTTAAAATCATTCAGAATAAAAAATAGACTAAAATCTAAAAAATAGACAATATTTTATGTAAATGTGTTATAGCATTCAACTCAAAGGAACCCACTTAGTTACACAGCTAATTTAATAATACATTTTGTACATACAATGTTTCAAATGGTTAGGAAACTATACAGTATTTTAAATCATAGAATAATTACAGTTTAGTTGCAACCTAAATTTTCTAAAATTTGTGCAGGCTATTTTACATACTATTTTTTATAATATCAGTTTATCACTAAGAAAGGAACATTTTGATGTAAAAGTTTAAAATGAAAACGGGCCTGCAAGGACAACACAGATTTGTTATGCACCTTGGTATCTGGGCATGTTATCTCCAAACATATGATGGCATTTTAATCCTGTAATTACGTGGCTATTACGTCATTTTAGCATTAATAAGGTCGGTTACGGTTTCAAATAATTTCAGTAAAGGTAAGGGTAAAATCGCACAAGAATCATTAGAAAATAGTGACGGACCAGCCAGTTATAGAACGGATCAATTTGGCTTTTAGCCCTAAAATAAACTCGTTTACATTAATTTCAAATCCGGTTAAATAATAAGCGCTTACTTGTGGACTGGCTAACTTTTCTTTAGATCGAGCCCATTTTATATCGTAATGAACTGAGAATATGTAGAATAGAATGAGCAATAAAATTTGTAGAATTTCACTGAGGTAAATGAATAAGATTACTCCTCATATATTTGTTTATTTTTGGAAAAAAGAGGAAACTATTGAATGCAAAATGTATAGGCTTTTCCTTATGAGACTAGGATTCGTCATAAAGTAATAAGCATCACAAAACTGTCAAAAAACTCCAACTTGTGTTTTTTAAATAGATTAGTGTACCTGGTTCGCTAACACGAAATATTTACGTTTTAGTGATGAGCGAGATTGGTCTTGGTCTTGCAGTGTTGGTCTTACTCTTGCAAAAAAACAAGACCAAGACCTACCAAGACTGTGCATACAAGAACAAGATCAATACCAATACCATGTCCTGCAAGACCAAGACTTTTGCAAGTTGCAAGAGCCTTGCGAGACTCTATCAAATTTCGCACTGTTGATAAATGTTCGATGTTTATGTTTTCGAAGATATCAGTTTTTGGCATTGGAACATACGGAAACCAAATACGAAACAGTCTGGAATTATGTTATTGTTTAGTCTTGTTTATTATTACGCCTTGTTTAAAAGCAAGACTTTCAATACTTTTGCAGCAAAACCAAGACCACTCTATGTGCAGGAATAAGCCCAAGATCAAGACCATGCAAGTCTTGGCCTTGGTTTTCTTTTGCCCATCACTACTCCGTCTATTACCAATTATTTCAAAAATGGTCAAATCAAATAATGTGGATATTACACAGGGTGTAAATTAAGTACTTCGACAAACTTCGGCAAAGTATTCTCTCAGTGATTTTAAGTCAAAAAGTTCATATAAACATAGGTCCAAAAATGCTTCGTTCTCAAGATACAGGGTGTCAAACTTTGAAAAAAAAAATATTTTTTCGTAAATATCTCAATATTCTTTAAGCCGATTTTATTGAACTTTGGCAGATATATTAATGATAGTAAGAGGCTAATTTAGCTTTAATTAGATTAAAATTATTAAGTCCAGTGGCGTCCCGGAAGGCACCTTCCTCACTATTTTTGAAAAAAAAATGTGCGCCACTGACTTTTTTTAAATTTATATTTTTTTTTTGAATTCACCAACTAAAAATACAACTTTTTTGTCTCTTGTGTTTTTTCGTACCTTGCTTCGTTTTTGAGATAAAAAATAATTAATTTCGAAAAATAAGCAAAAAATGTTTCTTTTATTGATTGTATTATCAGGTAAAAAACATAAATTATTTACTAGACTAAACTATACTAGTTAATAACATTATTTTACAATAGTTGTTGAAAATGACCACCGCCTACTTCAACGCATACAATAAGTCGTCTTAACATTGATTGCCGAACTCTTTCGAATATACCTGGCGTCTGATTAATAATGGCACAAGATTCAAATACCCTATTTCTTAGATCTTGTTCATTTTGGACTGGACTTTTATAAACTAACGACTTCAAGTGACCCCTCAGAAAATAATCCAAAGGATTCAAATCTGGTGATCTGGGAGGTCAGGCTTGTGGTCCTGCTCTTCCTATCCAACGGTTAGGGTAATTCTCGTCCAGAAATTGACGCGCAACGACACTAAAGTGTGGCGGAGCACCGTCGGCGTCGTGCATTAACCACATCCTGTTTCTGGTTTCTAAATCAACTTCTTCTAAATGGTTGGGAAGTTCATGCTCCAAAAACCTTCGATACTCTTCGCCTTTAAGCCTTTGCGGAAGAATGCAAGGTCCAATAAGGTGATCACCGATAATGCCTACCCAAATATTGTTGAAAATTGAAAAGAAAATTGCACTTGAAAGTGATTTTCTACGATAGCATTCGGATTATCGTCAGCCCAGATATGGTTGTTATGAAAGTTAATTATGGCATCTCGAGAAAACGAGGCTTCATCTGTGAAAAGCACATGGCTTAAGGAATCCGGGGTTCTTACTAATCTATTACGCAACCAAACACAAAAATAGACTCTGAGGGGAAAATCTCTAGGTAATAGAGCCTGCACACGTTGCATATGATAAGGATAAAGTTGTTGGGACCTTAAAATTTGCCAAACAAGTGTGTGTGTAATATTCAATTCACGACCTATTTTCCGTGTACTACTTTGCGGGTCTTCTTCACTTCTGTTTAACACAGCTTCTTCAATCGTAACTGTTCGAACTGTCGCAGGCCTTCTCGGAACATCTGTTGTCCTTTTAAAACTACCAGTTTCACAAAGTCTTGCGTGAATATTAATAAAAGTTTGGACGTCTGGCACCACTCGTTGAGGAAATCGCACCTGATACATTCATCTTGCCACTCGTGCATTACCGCGAGCCACTCCATAAGTAAAATGAAGGTCTGCCATTTCTACATTTGTGTATTGGTACATTTTGGACAAAACACACGATAAATTATTACTTATAACGTCAAAATGATAAAAAACTACCTGTTTTCTTCTAAATCAACTGCCATGACTGATTCTGCTACCATGGAAACCTCTCAATTGCTTTCAAAGGCTACTATTTTCTTGTGTATTGCATGCGCCGGAAGTAGGCAATAAATAATGTTAAAAAAATAAAAAATTAAAATTTCACAAAATTTAACTTAAAAATTAATTTTTGTTAATTAGCTGCTTTCAATAAGACAAATAAACGCTAAATAATTGCGAATTTTGCCAGTGCAGTGGCGTGAAAATAAATAATAATTTTATTGTGTTGTTTTAAGGACATGTAATAAAGTCGTTTTTATTTTTTATCTCGAAAACGACGCAAGATACGAAAAAAACACATGAGACAAAAAGTTGTATTTTTAGTTGGTGAATTGAAAAAAAAAATAAAAAAATTGAAAGAAATTAGTGGCGCACATTTTTTTTTAAATAGTGGGGAAGGTTCCTTCCGGAAGACCACTGGACTTAATAATTTTAATCTAATTAAAGCTAAATTAGCCTCTTACTATAATTAATACATCTGCCAAAGTTCAATAAAATCGGCTTAAAGAATATTGAGATATTTACGAAAAACCGATTTTTTTTTCAAAGTTTGACACCCTGTATCTTGAGAACGAAGCATTTTTGGACCTATGTTTATATGAACTTTTTGACTTAAAATCACCAAAAGAATCATTTGCCGAAGTTTGTCGAAGTACTTCATTTACGCCCTGTATATTGTTAATATGAGGACGCAAAGGTCATTCATTTTAGTAATTTTTAAGGGTGTTCGTCTTAAAAAATACAAGTTGGATTTTTTTAAATTTTATAAATCACTTTCTAAGAGTTGTAGTGGGTATCAGAATATGAGGAATATTCCTGAACATATTTCTGACGAAGTAGTAATTTTCTTTTTAAGTTTTGAAGTAAAACTTCTTTAGCGAGGGTAGAGTCACAAAAACTTAAATGCCTATGAAACGGTTATCAAAGTAAAACGCCCCTTTAATTAAGCATGTTCCAGTATAGGTAGATGGCTGAACATTTCAGGACATGTAGCCGGGGTAAAATGAGGATCCTAGACGGAAAATGGACCCCTTACCCTCCTCTCCCGTTCGGCCAGAAGATGGGGGAGAAGAAAAAACTAAAATAATTAATTTCGGGAGAACGGTAAAAGCTACGGGGTAGAAATTTTTATGGTAGGTACGCCTCACCTTTCACCATATGGGGGCCGGGCCCTTAATTTAAAGGGGGAGTTTGGAAAAAAAAATTGCCCATATCTTTGCAATGGCGCCAGAGATCGAAAATCTAACAAGCGATGTCATCAGTTGGGTAGGCAATTACACTCTCACCCCTCAACCACCACGGATATGTAAAAAATATCGAAAAAATTAGAAACAAGTGAAAAAAAACGTAAACAAATATTCCGAAAGTTAATAAAAACATTCGAAATCGAAATAAGAAGAAACAAATTAATAAAAAAAAAAGTTAGAGAAACGCAGTTTTCAGCGAAAAAAAGGCGAAGGAGTTCAGCCACGAAGTCGGGGATGGCAAAAACTGGAAGAAAAAAAGGCTTCATTATTTTTTTTTAAACATAAAGAATGTTTGGAAAGTTAATAAAGGTATTGAAAATTATATGCATATTTTAAAAAGAACAAATGCTTATAGAAGAAGTTACTATCCTAATGAGCAGATACAGGGAACCACAGATCCAAATTATCTAAAAATAATTAAACCATACTTAATTGAAAAGATAATACTTAAATCCAATCTTGTCTGCGCAGATTAAGACCACCTCAAACACGTCAAAGAACAATAAAAACGGGATCTACAAAGGGAGGAACGTTGTTAAATTATTCATGTGTATTATGACGATGTGATTGTATTAGTTGATAGATTAGCATTACCAGTGTCTTAGCAAATGACTAGTTAATATATCTATATTGGAAGAACTTTGAGAAGCAAAAACAATTACATTAAAGCGATTTAATTTAAAAGAAACAACTATTACGTTATAGAACACGTAGTTAAAATGTCGGTTGATAAATTCGGATCACACTTACCTTCCAAAATCAAAATGAATCAATCAAAAATACAGATGTGTCTTCTTTTTTACCTCTTGAGATTTTAACTGTTGATGATAAATAAAGTAAAATTAAAACATAACTTTGTTCTATCCTGCTTGCTTATAAAACAAATTTTTATAAAGAATTTTTAATGAAATTTCCAATTTTAATAGAACAATAAGTATTCTTAACTTACAACTATGACAGATAAATTTAAAGCAAATGATATTAATGAACTACATAAACCAAGCAGAAAATATTACAGACGTCGGAAGGTTATAGTAAAAGGTTTAAATGATTTAGGGCAAGCTGATTTGCCCAAAATGATTTGTTATTGTCAATTCAATAGAGGATATCGTTATATGTCGTTAGTAATTAATGTGTTCTCAAAATATGTTTGAATAGATCCAATTAAATCAAAATTACGAATAGAATTTACTGAGGCAATGAAGAAAATTTTAAAAAGTATTGAAAATATACCAAAAAACATTCAGACTGACATGGAAAAAGAATTCTACAAAAAAGGTTAAAAAAGAAAAAAGAGTTAGAGAAACGCGGTTTTCGGCGAAAAAAAAGCTGAAAAAAGCAAAAAGAAACTAAAAATAGTGTCGAAACCAGAGGCAAAAGTTAAGAAGAAAAAAGCTTTAAAAAATAAAAACTCAATTCCTAATATCTCTTTCAGAAGTTTCACCTCAGTTGTGTGCTTATAAAGGTGAAGCACATAATGTTTTATCTATAAAAACGATATTCGAATATATCCTATGCTTATTTTTTATTCAAAACTTAATGGCCATAAACACACAAAAATGCATCTACTGCTTTACATAAGTACGGGAAAAACTCAAAGCATTTATTTAAGTTTTCTAGGATGAAAATATTTCGGTAAGATAATTCAGTTATCTGACAAACTAGCAAACACAATGCCTGAAAATTGCAACATGCATTCATTAATTAACGATAATGCCAACTTGAGAAATACTTTCTGCGCTGAATTAGAATAATCCTATAATACAAAATATGGTCGAGGATAAATCTATTCTATTCTGCCATTAATCTTATAGAACTTCGAATGTTACGTGCTCACTTCATTGGTAAGCAATTACTTGCTTACTTCTAGATACGACTATTTCCTGTTTTAGTTAGTTTTACCCAATACTGAATAGATGAAAATATTTGGAGATAACATTAGGTAATTTAAACCTTTATAGGTTTAAGTGTATTATTACACTCGAGTCCATTTGAAGTGGATAAAGAAAGTGAAAGGTAATGCAAATATTTGCAACTTTCTAAATTAACATCCGATTTTCAACTTTTTTTGTGTTCTTTACTAAATCCTACACCACTTGGAATTATTAAAGTTTTCTGTGTGATTATTATCAAGAAGAGTGGTTTATCAAGGCTTATTTTCTGATTTTAATTGCGTTCTCCTTTATTAAAATTTCTAGATTTACGGTATTTGGACTATTAAAAAGAGTACTAGCAATTTTCTTAAGTGAGAGAGTGTATGACACTCGAACCTGCAATGTCCACTTCCAAGAGATAAATTGATAACTGTCCAGTAAATATGTTAAACTTGTAACAAGACAAATCAGTTCAGTTTTTAGGCAACCCAAGCATTATTAGAATTAATTAAAACTGAAACAACATAATAACTTCTACTTAATAATATTAAAACATTTTCTTTAATTTTACGTGCTTTGATATGGGTTTACAATTTGATTGGTATGATGTTTAATATTTATTTCAACCGCCAACTAATTTGTGCGATAGTTAAAGAATTGTGACGGCGCAAAGCGGTATAATCCAATGGCAAGTTGGTGAAACATTTAAAGGTACCCAGTTCGTTATTAATATGACATGGAATAGATTCTTAAAATTTTAATTTTGTAAATTACACACGTCGCCGTCGGGTTCGCATAATGAAATAACTGCTTTGTCAAGGAATAATGTTGACTTGGATATCTATATATTCTTATATATACAGGGTGTTCGTATTTTCGTGGACAAGTAACAGCTTCCTTATTTTAAATAGAATACCCTGTATAATAAGATATTTTTGATTTCCTCAGAAAATTCTAGATATATTCTATATATAATATCCTATACCTAAGTCTAACCGTGTTTGAAGAAGGGGATGGCAACAAGGACACGCCTTGTTTAAATAAAACCCAACTCTTAAGAAAAACTATAAATTATAAGACAGGAAACAAAGACCTATAAACAGTACCTCACGTCGAGAAAACATGCGCACCGTAGTAATCGGGTATAATAGAATCTCATTTTTCTTACCCGTAGTATAGAATAGAATCTCATTTCTCATGCCCGGCGCCTCCACCACGTGTCACGAATAGTTTAGGGGGTAGCGCGTTTTTTAAAGAATGACTTCTCAGAGAAGAGCCGCTACCTTTAATCTACCATTGTATGTTCTATTCGTGAGGACACGCCTTGTTGAGCATGCCGGGGGGTAACTGAGGTAGGCCGGGACCGAGTTACGTGTGGTAAGAAGAGATGATAAAGTAAGCACGTTTAGTTCATAACAATAACAATGTATTAACGATAAAACTTTAACAATGATTATTGGTCAGAAAAATGAGATTCTATTATATCCGATTACTACGGTGCGCATGTTTTCTCGATTTGAGTTACTATTTATAGGTCTTTGTTTACTGTCTTATAATTTATAGTTTTTCTTAAGAGTTGGGTTTTATTTAAGGGCACTAAAATATTTCACTAACCTTTTTAACTCACTATTTAGACACTTGTCGTTCTCAAAACTCTGACAAGCTTCTTGTCTTGACTTTACTATGGTAGTTGTGAAACTCCTGGTCCTAGCAGTCGTCAAGTGACTAACCGGTGCCAAGTTTGGTAAGGAATAATGGAGTAGAACCTAAAGCAGCTCTATAGCCAACTTTAAGAGCGGATAGAACCCGTAGGCAGTCGTCAAATAATGACTAACCTGGGAGCTGGAGGTGAGACCAAAGTCTGAAGAACTGAGGGTTCGGTAGCGTATTTATATTAAAAAAGTGATGATCATTGCATGCATAAGGTTCAGTATCGCTCTCGTTGATTGCTCGCGTTGTTTATAGTTTGCCTTTAATGTTTATATAATATTCTCCAAGTTCAAGTTCAAACTTAGGACAGGATGATATTTATTTAGTAGCTTATGCATTTTAATAGATTACAATATTTTGAATTTTATGTCAAAAATGACGTTTGCAGGTCTAATTATATCTATCAATTTCTCCTATTGAACGCTCCTATTGAAGTGGTTTCCTTGTAGAAGGGGATCTACTTTAGTAGTCTGTGTTGGCATTTTTATAATAAATAAATACAGGGTGATAAAAAACTAACATTAAAAATTTAAATGAAAAATCATTAAAAGTAATTTTTTTCAAATGTAAACTCCCTATTTTTATAATATTATAAATAATATTTTTCTATTTTTAAAAATGATATATCTACTGCTTTTAAGTTTTGTATTAGTTGGCCATGACGGCGAGGCGTGGCGAAAGAAACAGACAATCGAGCACTACAAAAATGACATAATTTCTTGTCGTCTGACAATTCACCTACTTATTACCTACCCCAGCCGCCCGGGACGATTAAGTTATTAACCTTTCGCCGGGCGCAGCTGTTCTAGCAGATACAATAGTCTTTCTTTTGCATCGTCTATGGTAACCTATCGTAATCAGGTGCAGTGTATCAAAGAGATCAAAATGTTTGCCACGTGCACATTAAACCTTCTAAAACAAACTGCTAGGGACGTATCGATTGCTGGTCTAAAAATAGGAAGGTAGCCTCCTGCATGCAGTGGGGATTTTAACACTATAGGTTACATGAAGCAAAAGAAAGACTGTTGTATCTGCGCCCGACGAAACGTTAATAACTTAATGGTCTCGGCTGAGATAGTAAGTAAGTCTATTGTCTGACGACAAGAAAACGTGTCATTTCTGTACTGTCTTATTTTTTTTTCGCCACGCCTCGCCGTCATGGCCAACTACTAACAGAACCTAAAAGTCCGTAGAGCATTTGTACAATAGACAAATGTTAAATTGTCAATATTTCAAGTTTTTCCAATAGACAACTTTATATAAAGTCGCCTTTTTTAATGCTAAATAAGATAAAATTATAAAAATAGGGGGTCTCTGTTTGAAAAAAAAAATACTTTCAACCATTTTTTCATTTAAATATTTAATGCTAGTTTTGATCACCCTGTATTTATATACACTGGCCCGCAAAAATAACCGGACAAAGAAAATTTTGTTCAAATTCAATCCTAAATAACATTTTCAGTATTGCATCAATTTTAATAATTTTTTGTCGGGTTTTAGGCGTTTTTATTGTTATAATTTTTTCATATCGACGTTTCTAAAATTACTAATGGATTTGCTGTTTTATAGGGTTTAATAACAAGTTGCATTTTATTCTAAACTTTTAAACACTCTGTGGAAAAAAATTGAACACTGTATAACGTGTTTGTGCGGGATTCTTAAGCCTGAGTTTTTCTCAATAGCCCTTTTTCTAATTCATGTCAATATCTCTACTGTAAAAAAAAACACAAAGGTTGAAAGGAAACTATGCAATTCTTAACCATAAACATGAAATCATAAACAAGTATATAAAAATTAATATTGGCAAAATTGGTATTCAAAATTTGTATGAAAATCGAGTATTTCCTCCCCCCGAGCTTGAATAACAACGCTCATCCTTTCTGACATCGATTGAATTAAAGCAGCAATCGTGTCTTGAGGTATCTGTTCCCAGTCGGCTACCAGCGCATGTTCTAATTCTAAGGCAGCCACAGTTTGAAATTCACCATAATTTTGCCTAATTCTTCTTCCTAGCTTGTCCCACATGTGTTGTATGGGATTCAAGTCTGGACTTCTTGGAGGCCAGTCCAGTACTTGCCTACCAACATCCTTGAGGTATTGCCTAGTTATTCTGTCTATATGCGGCCGAGCATGATCTTGCATTAAGAGGAAATGTTCTCCTATAAATGGCATATAAGGAACTCCATGTTGTTCCAAACACTTCCTAATGTGCCTATCAGCGTTAAGGTTCCCTTCCTGTAGCACAACAAGGTCTGTGCGTGCTTCCAAAGAAATACCATCACTCCTCCACCACCAAATTGTACTCTAAGAGAGAAACAACATTGAGCAGCCTTCTCCAGACAATTTGGCGTCCATCAGGTGAATATCTTGTAAAGCGAGACTCGTCTGTTAAGAGAACATTTCGCCAATCATCCATATCCCAATCTGCATGAGCTCGAGCAAATTCCAAGCGCTGCCTTCGATGACGTGCATATAACAGAGGGCCTGTAGCAGGTACACGAGATTTTAAATGTTGTTCTTTCAACCTTATGCGTATAGTATCCGATGAAACCAAAGTACCATGAACATCTGCCAATCTTTTAACGAAAGCTATAGCAGGAACTGAGCGGTCTCAGCGAACTTGAAGTCAAAGGAATTGATCTTCAACTGCATTTGTAATTCTTCGTCTTCCCTGACCAAGTCTTCTTGAGTACGAACCAGTTTCCTCAAATCTTTGTATCGCATTGGATACTGTACTACGGGGAACGACAAGGGTGTATGCGATATAGCGTATGGTACGACTATCATTACGTAAGGCAACAGCTTGTGCTACTTGTTCTGGTCTCATTATTAATTTTTATCACTATAAAACAGTTATCGTCTACGGAACAGCTTGAAAACATACCACGCACAAAAACACAACAAACGCTATACTAAGCAAATTAATCTAATGTTGTAACAGCCGCTTGACAATAACTTATTTGTCAAGCCACAAAAAACGCTTAATTGTCATAACAACCGACAAAGCCAACAAACAAAAAGTTTTGTTTATGGTTATGAATAGCATATTTTCCTTTAAACCTTGTGTTTTCTTTTAGAGTAGAGATATTGACATGAATTAAAAAAGGGCTGTTGATAAAAGATGAGGGTTAAGAATTCCGCACAAAAACACCTTATACAGTTGTCAATTTTTTCCACAGAGTGTTTAAAAGTTTATAGTAAAATGCAACTTGTTATTAACCCTTGTAAAACAGCAAATCCATTAGAAATTTTTGAAACTTCGATATGAAAAAATTATAATAATAAAAACGCCTAAAACCCGACAAAAAGTTATCAAAACTGATGCAATACTGTAAAGGTTATTTAGGATTGAATTAGAACAAAATTTTCTTTGTCCGGTGAATTTTGCGGACCAGTGTATTATAAAAATGATAACACAGACCACTAAAGTAGATCCCCTTCTACAAGGAAACCAACTCCAATTAAATAACAAAGGATTTCAATAGGAGAAATTTATTAAAGAGTCTAGGGAACACATAGGAGGAGCTCCGAAAATTTCCGAGCGAAAGAATTAGGCAAGTCAGAGTTCGACGAAAATCAGCCGTCGGGGGTTTTCGGTGATGAGGCGGCCGAATCTGGACATTAGAAAGTCGAGGCCACTGAGGGCGAGGCTGTGCGAAAGAAAAAAAAGTCGATTTGACGTCTGAAAGGGTTAACGTTCGGTAGGGATGTTTGGCGGGCACCCCTTAAACCGTTAAAAATATTTTTGGAACCTAGGGGCTCCATTTAGGGGCCGATATTTTGCGATGTCCAAAATCATAGTTTTGGTCAATTTTGTTCGGCGGGCGGTTCTATACACGAAAAAATATTTTTGGAACCTAGGGGCTCCATTTAGGGGCCGATATTTTGCGACGTCCAAAATCATAGTTTTGGTCAATTTTGTTCGTCGGGCGGTCCTATACACGATAAAAATATATATGTGACGTCCGAATGGGCTCAAACTATGGTTAGGGGGGTTTTCAACGATGCCGTGTTCGAATCTGACGTCGGCGAGAACTTACCGCAAATAGGTTCCGTGATAGGAGCCAGACGAGGTCGAATTTTGGTGATGGGCGAACAAGACCCTCCAAAGAGCACATACACGCATTTGACTTAAAAAAAGTATTCTGCGTGATTTTCGATCCGACGAACCCATTTCGCCATTTTGGATGACATGTAGGATTTTTAAAAATTTAAATTTTACGTTAGTGACATGTAAATGAGGCCCCTTTAATCGATTCCGCCATGAAAATGAGTATTTTCAAAAAAAAGTCGAAAATTCCAGGGTATATGCTTAAAAAAATCGAGATTTTCATAAAATCGGCTATAATTCGAAAACGGTAACAGTTAGAGGTAAACTTTAAATGGGAAAAATATGGGTCTCGCCGGATACTATAATGTGTCGTATCCAGTTTGATTGTACGACGTTTCGTTTTTTTTTAAATTGACCAAATGTGATTTTCATATTTTTGCATTTTTCTCGGTAACGAAAAGAGGTATCTCAAATCGGTTTGCGCCAGTATTTACGTCGTTTTAGGGTCCATCGAAAAGTTCTTATACAGTTTTTCGATAGGAGTTCAAATAAGGTAGGTATTCGATAAAATGTAAAGTTCGTCTGAAAATTTAAATTTTTCTGGGATCTGAAATTCTTTGTATTTGGAATAGAACTCGTCTTTAGGCAAGTCCGAGTTCGACGAAAATCAGCCGTCTCGGGGGTTTTCGGTTATGAGACGACCGAATCTGGACATTAGAAAGTCGAGGTCCTAGGGGCGAGGCTGTGCGAAAGAGAAAAAGGCGATTTGACGTCCGAAAGGGTTGACGTTCGGGAGGGGTGTTCGACGGGCGCCCCTTTAACCGTTAAAAATATTTTGGACCCTAGGGGCTCCAGTTAGGGGCCGATATTTTGCGACATCTAAAATCATAGTTAGATTTGTTTGGGTTAAGGGCGGGTTAAGTTTCGGTTAGTTTGGGTTAGTTTGAGTTAGTTTGGGAAGCGCGCTCGTCTTAATGCGCTTGTTTGGCTAGTTAAAGTTAGTTTCGAAAATTTTTGTTCAATCTGGAATACGGAAGAAAAACGCGCGTAGCGCGCTTGTCTTTACTTTTGGTTAATTAAGGTTAATTTGGGTTAGTTAAAGTAAGTTTCGCTAGTTTGTCTAGTTAAAGTAAGTTTCAATTATTTTTGCTCAATCTGGAATACGGAAGACAAGCGCGCGTAGCGCGCTTGTCTTTACTTTGGTTAGTTACGGTTAGTTTGGGTTAGTTTGTTTGGTTTGTTTGTTGGTTAGTTTGTTTGGCTGGTTAAAGTTAGTTTCGATTATTTTTGCTTAATCTGGAATACGGAAGAAAAGCGCGCGTAGCGCGCTTGTCTTTACTTTGGTTAATTACGGTTAGTGTGGGTTAGTTTGGGCTAGTTTGGGTTTGTTTGCGTTAGTGTGGGTTAGTTTGGGTTGGTTTGGGTTAGTTTGGGTTAGTTTGGGCAGCGCGTTTGTCTCAATGCGCTTGTTTGGCTAGTTAAAGTTAGTTTCGATTGTTTTTGTTAATCTGGAATACGGAAGAAATTTTCGGAGCTCTTCCTGTGTGTTGTCTTGTGAAATTTATAGTTATATTTAGACCTGTATACGTCATATTTGACATACAATTGAAATTATGTCAAAAACGGTTAGACTTAGGTATAGGATGTTATATACAAAATATAATATCCAGATTTTTCCGAAGAATTGAAAAATGCCTTAATATACATGGTATTCTTTTTAAAATAAGGAAGTCGATACTTGTCCACGAAAATACGAATATCCTGTATATATATAAAAAAAAACTTGCTTTGGTGCACACCGTAGATTCTGAGATAAGGTGTCACCCCATAATAAATGTGCCACCCTTTACAATAAAATATTTAAGACACGCAAAATCTTAAGTGCAAATTTTAGAGGAGGAATTTATGAATTGTACAGAATAAAACGCAATTAAAATCTTATGTTTATAAACTGCAAAATAATTGATGAAATTGTCATAAACTTGTCTCGGATAAAACACTCTGGAGAGAAATAAATTAAACAGAAAAATTTAAATATTTATAGGACGTTTAGATAAAATATTAGCGGCCCAAGCAAAACAAATATTGAAAATCGATTGAATTTTACCGTGTTTAAAAAGTTTTCAAATCCACAATAAAGATATTAGTAAATATGAGCTCGTGTGTATCACGAATATGTGTTATGTGACGTTTTCATTGATCATGCAAAATTAATAAATATCACTGAATGGTAAATTTTGTGAATTCTGATTATTTAAATGATGATGTAAATCATCTAAGCTCTGATGTGACATGCTATTCTCTATATTAGATGATCCACTTGGAGAGCTGCTAGGGCAGGTTGATTGAATATTATTGTTATTATTTCCTTGCATCCCTTCCTGTCTCATCAGGTTCCTTCGCCATTTGGCACGTGCATTTTGAAACCAAACCTAAAATATTAGAAACTAAATGAGCCTTTCGTAGAGTAAAATCTCACAATATTTAATTACCGGATTTATTATAGTTTTAAAGTATTTGATTTATGTTCTGAATTTAGAATAATCAGTAATTTGAAATATTTAAGGTGAGAAGTCAAAAGGTCTTCCCTATTGACCCAGATCAATAACAGAGATTTGACACATACCAATCAACAAAAATTTGCAGTTACCAAATCTACCTGACAAGGCAACTTGCAAAAATTTCCAAGCAATGCTAACTAACTAACTAATTAGCCAGCAATCGTATAAAATATATAATAATTTATACGTTTATAGTAACAAATATATTATTTAAATATGTTAGTAGTGGAAACAATAATTGTATACTAATCGTGGTTTAGCGCCCATACATCACTGGGTTAATATTTTTTTGAAGTAAACAAATATCCAATTTTTGAAATTCATATTATACTAATTAAATAATACTCCATACGTATTATTATAGAAGTTAAGGATTGTTTTTAACTAGGGGTATTCGACTAGTTTGATATTGACTATTGATATACATCTAGATAGAAGAGATCATTAGTTACCCAGTAGTTATTTACACATTGTCTTACAATGTTAAATATTATGGCACTACATTTTTCCTTGATATATTCGAATCTTTTTACCCCAAAACATTTAATCCTTGGTAAACGCAACTCCAGAGAAATCAGTTACGAACAGTTTATTCTGATATTTGAGCCAATAATAGCTTTCTTGCTTCCAAGATTAATGTTCGAAAAAGACCTTACCTGCAACACTCGTTTTGATAAACCAGTCTTCTGTGCAAGCTGCTTCAGATCCTTTGCGTCTGGATTCTGGTTAATGGCAAAATATGTTTTCATTGTTCTTAATTGATGATGTTTAAAAGATGTTCTCATCCTAAAAATTTAATTATATCATTGAACTAAGTACTTGGAAATGAAAGTATATAAAAACAGAAGAAAGAAGCATAGAGTGAAGATATTCGAAGATCCATTAATGGTGAAATCTATCAAGATTCGTGAAATGTAAGGAAGCATAACTTTTTGTCACTCAATTGACAATGCAAAAGCGGCAGAAAAAGTGTCTTGCAGCTACTACTAGAGCCAGTAAAAATTATTTTGCTGTTGGTGTTGAACTTAACAACTGAAGCCAGACTGTCAGAAAATAGAGTGGCGCGTCGAAATGAGGATCCCCTATTGGCTAAATATGTAACGCGTATTATTAACAAAGTCCAGAGATTCTAGTTACACTGCGTTATTAATTTAAAATTTCAAAAATTACATCTGTTGTAAAGTAGTCGGTAGGAGTGGGCAAAAAATTGATTAACCGATTAAATGTTTAATATTTTAGCAAATATCTGAATAACTGATTAATCGAAATATTCAATTAACCGAAAAAATCAGTTAATCGATTAATTGATATTTTGAAAAAAGTTAATCGAATAATCGATTAATTGATGTTTGATCGACTAATCGATTATTTTGCCCACCCCTAATTATTACGTGCTAAAAATCAAATTTGATTTTAATTTTGCAGATAGTAGCCTATTTGTATACCTTTTTGTTCTCTGAGATTGGTGGCCATTACTCGAAGCTGGCGAAGTTACAGACGAATCGTAGGAAAGTGACTCCATTGAAGATGACAAATCTCCTTGGTGTAACATTTCTGTAAAAAAAAATGGTTAGAAGAAACTTCCTTTATAGCTTAAAATTTAGAATATTCGACAATAATATGACTAAATCTCAGAAGTAGCGATGTCATAAAAAAAATAAATTTTATGACGGCAATTCAATTTTTCAGAAAAAACAGATTTGTTCCATAATTTTAGGCATATTTTTAATAAATTTGTTAAATGATCGTATGACTTATTTCTGCCACAAAATTTCGGCTAGTTATCTGTAGCTTTCAGAAATAATCCATTTCTGCGCTTATATATGAACAATCGAGAATGCTATTGGCTGGTCTTCAAATATATTTACGGACGACACTACTGGCGACATTACCTACTTCAGTATCAGGTTGTCGCTTCTTTGTATCTCTATTTTATCCAGTGCGATTCGTTGTATTGTACCTCTTAAGTTTAGTCTTGGACAGAGAGATTTTTACTGTTATTCCTAATTTGATAGCAGTTAATAATTGTTGTTAATTTTTTTACTAATATTTCTTTTCTATGGCTTGTTACGGTAATTTTAACAATTCCGTAACATCAGGTTGTTCCGAGTTTGCTTGTATTTACTTTTGGTTTGAAATAATAACTTTTCATCTTCAACCTATTTTGAATTACTGTCTGAACCGACCTGGTAGCAACAGTGTGCAAAATTCCGCATTAAATAGTATGAAAATATGAATAAATAATGAATTTTTATGTTGCCCATCAAGTTCATTTAAAATTAATTTTTGTCTTTTAAATATACCAGTCGATAATTATCTCGTTAATATAAAATGAAAATTAATATTATGGGTCGAATCTACGTAACTACCGCAGTAGAATATATTATTTAAAATTGATAAATAATTTCAAATATGCAGATCATATTTTATGCTTAAAATCGGTCGCTTCGTACGGTGGAAAAAGGTGAAATATTTGTGACGACTGCGCGCGGTGCTATTTTTTTTAAGATGTGATTCAGGTGGTAGGTAGGACAGGATTTTTAAAAAGCTATCTTGTACCGGCGACAGTGTGAGAGGTTGTGAGAAGGTAGGGCTTGACATTTTCTTTATTTTTTGCGTTATCGGCTTTTTATTTCAAGTTTTCTATATCGAAAAGTCTGTAGGCAGAATAAAGCTGCTAAGCGTGCGAACCTCTGATATCCTGTATACTATCGTTTTCACATACCACGTTCTCTCTTGCCGTGTATATGTTAAATAAGCTCGTGAATCTCTGATATCTGTCTACTATCGTTTCACACATACCACGTTGTCTTTTGCCGTGTGTATGTTTTTGTCTGTAGGGCATATGTGTGATAGTGGGTTTTTTGGAGCTTAATGATCTTGGTTAAGAGAGAAAAAAAGGGACTTGATCCAACAAGAGCAGGGTGATCAAAGTGGCCTGTAGGGTTCACATTATTTAGGTTCTAGTTAGAGGAAGCATTTTTAGAAATTAATAACCAAAACTGTCTATAGTGTGGGAGATTGAGTCTAATTTTCTCTGGTATCGGTATCGGGTGTTATGAGTTATATAGGGAATCAGAGTTAAGCTTTGTTAGTTATTGTTCCGCCTATATAAGCATTTTATCGTCACATCAGATATTTAAAGAGCACCTTCTCAAGCCCTTCTCGACCGTGGTCGGTACAAGATCATAATAATTGTTTGTTTGTTTTATTTCTCTATTTCTGTTTAAATTTGTTGTTACTTTTGTTTTTGAATTAAACTTATTTTTGAGTTGAAGGGTAGCTTTCAGGCAATAATTAAATTCTGATTACCTGTTTAAATTTATTGTTTTCGTTTTTATTCTTACCTGATTATTGTAACTGTTTTTTTATTGAAATATTTCTCAGCTTAAATAGCTATTTATTTTATTTATCATCTGTGATCTGTTAACTGTTTAATTTAAAACCATAATTATTGTTGTACACGGTGTCCCATAAGAATGCACAGTACAGGAATCTCGCAAACCAGAAGAGGTACAAAGATGATTAAATTAGAGAAAAGGTGTGCCTTGCTGAACCCTACAACGTCATGCTTCGAAATCTAAAAATATACGATTACTTCCGAAGATATTTGAAAAAACCCGAAGTTTCTCGATTTCGTTTTTATATTTTTCTGACTTTATTTGAAAGGATATGACAATGCAAATTTCACATTCCCATTGCCACTTTTCCTACTCTTCAAATTGATGTTATTACATTTTTAATCTGACGTTTCGTTTCTTAGCAACCATCATCAACTTTGATTTTTTTTGTCGAAAAAATTTCTTTTACTCCTAAAAAACTCTAATTGCAATCCTAAATCCAGCAACATATCGCTATTTATATTTATCCGATGTTTCGGATAAAAAAACCATCATCAAACCTATTTGATGATGATTACGAAGGAACGAGACATCGGATCAAAAATCTAATTACGTCATCATGTAGAGGAGGCAAAATGGCATAAGAACGTGAATTTTATTTTGATCAATTTTCTTTATTAAAGCCTGAAAAAAAAACAATTGCCATCTACGAAATCTTGAAATTTAAAACATAATTAATTTTTCTCAGGTTTTAAAAAAAAGGAGAGATCACAATAAAATTCACGTTCCTATGCCAATTTTTGTCTTGTACCTAATGACGTTATTAGATTTTTGATCCCACGTTTCGTTCCTTCGTAATCATCATTAAATAACATTGATGATGTTTTTTTTTCAGCCGAAACGTCAGATAAATGTAAGAAGCGATATGTCGTTAGATTTAAGATTGAAATTAGAGCTTTTAGGAACAAAACACATTTTTTCCACTATTTGAAAAAACAAAGTTGATGATGGTTGCTAAGAAACGAAACGT
>JAEQML010055503.1:0-35886 GCA_016904865.1 Pissodes strobi
GATTATGAAGATAAAAGCTGATTACATTACTTTTAATTTAATTTACAGTTACATGCCACCAAGACCATGTGGGGATGCGAATTTCATTCTAGAACTACTCTGAGTAGATATGTTAATAAAATTAGGTGAAGGAGGCGACAAGACCGGAAAAATCGTTTAGGTGTCAGATTTTTTTTATAAGTACATATTATATAACGATAATGGAATGCTTTGTAAATATTAAATATATTTTGGCCCTGTGAAACTGACCCAAAGTTTAATCCACGACTAATCCAAACTAACCAAATCTATTAAAATGGATTATAACTTATCAGAACCGCTTCAAATGACTAAAATAAGTTGAGAATAACTGAAGCTAACCGAAAGTTAAATCGCGGACTAACCCAAACTAACCAAATCTATCAAAATTGATTATAACGTATCGGAACCGGTTCAAATAACTAAAATAAATTGAGACTAAGTGAAACTAACCCAAAGTTGATTCGACGACAAACTCAAACTAAGCAAATTTATTAAAATTGATTATAACTTATCGGAACCGGTTCAAATAAATAAAATAAGTTGAGACTAAGTGAAACTAGCCGAAAGTTGATTGGACGACTAACCCAAACTAACTATAATTTATTAAAATTGATTATAAGGTATCGCAACCGGTTCAAATAACTAAAATAAGTTGAGAATAAATGAAACTAGACGAAAGTTGTTTGGATGACTAACCCAAATTAACCAAATCCATTACAATTGATTATAACGTATCAGAACCGATTCAAATGATTAAAATAAGTTGAGACAAAGTGAAACTAATCAAAAGTTGAATCGACGATTAACCCACACTAACCAAATCTATTGAAATTGATTATAACGTATCGGAACCGCTTTAAATGACTGAAATAAGTTGAGAATAAGTGAAAGTAAGTGAAAGTTGAATCGACAACTAACCCAAGCTAACCACATCTATTAGAATTGATAATGACGTCGGTATTGTAACCGTTTCAAATGGCTAAAATAAGTTGAGAATAAGTGAAACTAACCCATACAGCACATCCAATTCAAATTACGTCTCTACAAGATATACACGTGAGAAACAAAATATGTTATGATGAAACTAATTGTTGATCTAGTACTGACGTACACATATGAGATACACCTATGTTTAGGTTGATAGAATTATGTGATATAATGTTTAATAATTGTATACCGTATGCACTTAAGATTCTAAACATTTTTATATAACGTAAAGAAGGATCATTAGAATGTTGAAATTTGACGTCCGTACATGATGCCTACAAGGTTTAAGTCATATGTATGTGTGATGCTTTATGCAATATTTGTACCTACTGCATACACCACGTAAAAGTGCGATATACACACATGGTACAAAGAACTATATACACACTCTTTAGTTGTGTCTTGTCGTATCTACATTCTACCATTCAAGAAGCACGGCACAGTGCGCGCGCAAGCGTCAGCGTGAGCATACCGGGCATGTGTATCTCATGTGCATCCTATTTCCTCTATAAAAGTGGGGTAGTACATCCACATCATATAGCAGCCATTTTTGTTTTATCATTTGGGAAGACGCGGAAGTGTGTGTGTCTCTGTGCACTTTGAAACGGATTATAAGGTATAGTAAAAATTGATAAATACTTTATTACTCCTAGGTACCATTAATATTGGAGCTACAATGTTTGATAATATTTATAACCCAAACTAACCCTATGCACCTAAGATTATTAACATATTTATACAAAGTACAGATGGATCATTGAAATTTTATTGAAATTTAACGTCCGTTTAGGTCCCTACATGATGCTTACAATGGTTTAATGTAATTTGTTGGATTTCTACCTAACATTTTTGTGTACCTATAATAACGTAAAGTTAATTGGGTCGTTATGATTTTGAAATTTAACGTTCGTACAGGATGCTGACAAAGTTTAAATCATTAGTGTGGTGATTATGACTTTAAGTAAAATTTTGTGTATACACCACGTAAAAGTAATAGTACAGTGTAATAACATACACTCTGCAGTTGTGTGTTGTCGTTTCTACATTCGAGGGAGATTGAACAATGCCAGCGCAGAGCGTTAGTATTCTGGCCATTTGTATCACATGTGGTAGCAGGTAGTAGTCATTTTACCATTTGTAAGGTTCTGGGGTGGTATGCACTTTCTTATTATAGAATACCTAGGCGGTCATGGAAATCCAGTAACGATTATCGCTACACTGATTTTTTATACAAAAATTTTCAACACCCTTTGATGCATGTCAATTTAAGGTTCTTTTTTTTTATCAAATCGTAACTGCCCAATTTTATTATTTTTGGAACACATTAAATCAATAAAGTGTTAAAAATATATCACGGAAATAGCAAACCAGAATCTTGTTCTTTATTTTTGTCTAATTTTGTAAAGGAAAACGTGGAACTCGTAAATAATGGAATTATAGATTCAGGAATTACATATAAAATCGTAATGGATGCTTACATTTGCGATGCACCGGCACCAGCTCGTTCATATATAGCTCAAAGGCCACACTGAGTATGGATGCTGTAGGAAATGCACAATCAAAGGTCATTGGGTATCAC
Organism: Pissodes strobi; assembly: GCA_016904865.1. NCBI lineage: Eukaryota > Metazoa > Arthropoda > Insecta > Coleoptera > Curculionidae > Pissodes > Pissodes strobi. Next base: position 2,588 of record JAEQML010055503.1, read on the forward strand.
GGCGTATAATGTTCTGCACATTTACTTTTATTAAATTAGAAAGTGAACATCCTTCAGAGTATTTTCAGTTACAATCATAACAATTGATCTTTTTTGCTCAGCTTATAGGTACTTTTTTGTATTATTGCAGTGACTATGAAAGACTCTTGTCCAATACCCAATTTGCCAAATTTGAGCTCCAAAACGACGTGGCGGTCTGCGAATGGTTAGGACAAGCAACCAACCGACTGGAGGATTTTTATTTGTTTCAAAAAACGAAGAATGGCTGAAAAGAGAGCTGCTGAGCTGCAACAAAGGCTGGCAATGTATAGAATAAGATATATTTGCGTTTTTACTATGTTATTTGAAAATTTTCAATACATTTTAATATTCTTGTAAAAGTTCTGTCATTTTCTAGTGTTTTCCTACTTCTGCTTTCTGTTGCACCAATTGATAGCGTTCCGTAGTAGTAACTATACAAGGTGAGCGGCTAAAATATGCAACAAATTCGTTTCAAAATCAGATATTGATTTTTTAGAAAAATGCTCCAACACGTCCATTATAATTTTTTGTTCTGCTTTTTTGCTCTAAAAAGAAATTATGCAGGTTGTGTCAAAAAGCAGATTTGACATCAAACTTAATTTATTTTTAAATGGAACACTATTGCTTAAATTCCAATTTTGAATTGTTCGTCAAATTCTACGCATAATTCATGTAGCATGAACCTATACTCCATATCTAACTGTTTTGGAGATATTGAAGTTGCCATCAATCGATAGGCTATTAAAAATTAAGACAGGAAAGTGCTACAGTATGCTACGTGAATTATACATAGAATTTGACGCAGAATTCAAAATTGGATTTTAAAAAATAGTGTTTCATTTAAAAAAAAATTTACATCAAATCTACTTTTTTGAAACACCCTGTATATTTTCTTTTTGATGCAAAAAAAACGGAACAGAAATTGTAATTGACGTGATCGAGCATTTTTCTAAAAAGTCAATACCTGATTTTTAAATGAATTTGTTCTATATTTTAGCCGCTCTTTGTATATTATTATATTATGTGGAAAAAAAAGAACAATTTTAAACTAACTTTTCTTCAGACAGATACTTCAGGAAAATAAAAGTTTTGCTGACCGCCCTTTCGTTCTCAAAAAACCATATTATTAACTATTTTTTTAAAATACCTGTTTTGAGAACGAATAAAGGTCAGGCGGCAAAACTTTTATTTTCCTGAAGTAGCTCATGAAAAATTGGTTTCTTTGACAGGGCGTATACATGGGGCGACGGAGCTACATATACACGGAATAGTATATTTACGTTCAAATTGAGGAGGACAAATGCCATGTGTAAGCAGAGTTTAAGCATAATACACAATCACTGTGCAGCCGATAACACACTGTGGATCACTTCAGTTGTGTATATGTAAATGGTATACTGTGGCTACATTGTGAGGCGAGGCGGACGTTTAACCTTTGTGCATACGTGTGTACCTGAAATGTGTAAACGTAGCACATTTACATCGTAGAATTGTGCAACCCTGTGTCTGCATCTAGATACATCGCCACAATGCGAACACATCGTAATCTTGATTTGGTGTGCTGTATGGGAACCGAAAGTTAATTGAACACTAACCCAAACTAACCAAATCTATTAAAATATCGATTATAAGGTATCGGAACTGCTTCAAATGGCTAAAATAAGTTGAGAATAAGTGAAGCTAACCGAAAGTTGATTGGACTACTAACCCAAACTAACCAAATCTATTAAAATTGAATATAACGTAACGGAATCGGTTCAAATGATTAAAATAAGTTGATACTATGTGAAACTAACCGAAAGTTCAATCGACGACTAACCCAAACTAACCAAATGTAATAAAATCATTATAACGTATCGGAACCGCTTTATATGACTAGCATAAGTTGAGAATAACTGACACCAACCGACAGTTGAATCGACGACTAACCCAAACTATCCAATCCAAATCTATTAAAATTGATTATAATGTATCGAAATCGATTCAGATGAATAAAATATGTTGAAACTAAGTGAAACTAACCGAACGTTGATTGGACGACTAACCCAAACTAACCAAATCTATTAAATTGATTATAACGTCTCGGAACCGGTTCAAATGATTAAAATATGCTGAGAGACTAAGTGAAACAAACCGAAAGTTGAATAGACGACTAACTTAAACTAGCCAAATCTATTAAAATTGATTATAACGTATCGGAACTGGTTCAAATGAATAAAATAAGATAAGACTAAGTGAAACTAACCGAGAGTTGAATCGACGACTAATCCAATGTAATCAAATCTATTAAAATTGATTATAACGTATCGGAACAGGTTCAAATGACTAAAATAAGCTGAAACTAGGTGAAGCTAGTCGAAAGATGCTTGTAGTCGCCCCCAAACTAACCAAATTTATTATAATGTATCGGAACCGCTTTAAATGACTAAAATAAGTTGAGAATAAGTGAAACTAACCAAAAGATGAATCAACGACTAACCCAAACGAACCAAACCTATTAAAATAGGTTATAACGTATCGGAACTGGTTCAAATGACTAAAATAAATTGAAACTAAGTGAAGCTAGTCGAAAGTTGATTGTAGTCGTCCCCAAACTAACCCAAACTAACCAAATCTATTAGAATTTATTATAACGTATCGGAACCGCTTTAAATAACTAAAATAAGTTGAGAATAAGTGAAACTAACAGAAAGATGATTCAACAACTAACCCAAGCTAACCAAACCTATTAAAATTGATTATAACGTATCCGAACCGGCTAAAATGACTATAATAAGTTAAAACTACGTGAAGTACGTTTAACGCAAGTTGATTGGATGACTAATCCAAAGTAACCAAATCTTTTAAAATTGTTTATAACGTATCGGAACCGGTTTAAATATCTAAAATAAGTTAAGGCTAAGAGAAACTAACCGAAAATTGATTTGGTGACTAACCCAACTAATAACATCTATTAAAATTGATTATAACGTCTTAAAACAGCTTCAAATGATTGAAATATGTTGAGACTAAGTGAAACTAACTGAAAGTTGAATCGACGATTAACCCGAACTAACCAACCTAATCCGGTTAGTCGTTCAATCCACTTTTGGTTAGTTTGGGTTAGTTTCACTTAGTTTCAACCTATTTTAGTCATTAGAACCGGTTCAGATACTTTATAATCAATTTTAGTAGATTTGGTTACTTTGGTCTAGTCGTCGATTCAACTTTCGGATAGTTTCACTTTTTCTCAACTTATTTCGAACATTTAAAGCGGTTGTTATAATCAATATTAATAGATTTGGTTAGTATGGGTTAGTCGTCTATCCAACTTTCGGTTAGTTTCACTTATTCTTAAGTTATTTTACTCATTTAATGCGGTTCCGACACATTATAATCAATTTTAATAGATTTGGTTGGTTTAGGTTAGTCCTCGATTCAACTTTCGGTTTGTTTCACTTAGTCTTAACTATTTCTATCAGTTGAACCGATTCCGATGCGTTATAATAAATTTTAATAGATTTGGTTAGTTTGAGTAAGTTGTCGATTCAACTTTCGTTTAGTTTCATTTATTCCCAACTTATTTTAGTCATTTAATGCGGTTCCGATAAGTTATAAATAATTTTAATAGATTTTTTTAGTTTAAGATAGTTTTCCAATAAACTTTCGGTTAGTTTCACTTAGTCTTAAATTCTTTTAGTCATCCGATACGTTATAATCAATTTTGATGGATTTGGTTATTTTGGGTTAGTAGTTCAATCAACTCTCGGTTAGCTACACTTATTCTCAACTTATTTTAGTCATTTCAAGCTTTTCAGAATACATTAAAATCAATTTTAACAGATTTGGTTAGTTTGGGTTATTCGTCAACAACTTTCGGTTAGTTTCATTTAGTCTAAACTTGTTTTAATTATTTGAATCTGTTCCGATACGTTATAATCAATTTTAATAGATTTGGTTAGTTTGGGTTAGTCCTCCAATCAACTTTCGGTTAGTTTCAGTTAGTATCAACTTATTTTAGTAATTTGAACCCGTTACGATACGTTATAATCAATTTTAATAGATTTTGTTAGTTTTGGTTAATCGTCGAATCAAGTTTTGGTTAGTTTCACTTAGTCTCAGCTTATTGTAGTCATTTGAACCGGTGCCGGTGCCGATACGGTACAACCAATTTTGATAGATTTGGTTAGTTTTGTTTAGTCGTCCAATCAACGATACAAAAATGCCGTAACGCGAGACGAAAACATAAAACATGTCATAACGTGGCCTTGAAAAATCACTTTCATGAAACCAAAGAAGTGTAGTAAAAATGAGATTCCGAAGTATTACATTATTATATATTTTTAAATAAATTTTAGGTAATTCCACTATTATTGATATCTTTGAAACGGTCAAAGCTACAAAGTTGATTAAATTAGAAAGTTGCCATTATTGATGCCTTTTCAAGATCGATTTGCAGTGTTGTTAAATTCTTGTTAGATTCTGAGATAGCAACAGTGGTATCACCTAAAAATGACAAACGTACAGCAAATTTTTTTTCAATTTCCTTCTATGAAAATATTTTTACAACTTTGCTCAGTTTCACTTGATTTTTCACCCGGCCGGCATTCAGTAAGTCTTTCGGTTTCGGTACTAGTCCATACAATCTCCTGAATACATCTCTGACTAGCGCGCTAATCAATCGGACACTTACGCAGCGCATCGGTCATCTCCAGTTGTCACTTGATATAAAAGAATGTGGCTGAATTACATCAAAGGATTTACCGCTGAGTGAACTTACTAATTTACAATACTTTGGTAATAGTTCACAAGTTTGTCATAGTTGGCGCTGCGATCCAGGGTTGCCAGATTAGGGGATTTTCCCCAAAAATTAGGGGATTTTTTTTCTTTGGGGTATTTTTCGGGGATATTTTATTCTGGGGATTTCTACTGGGGAAACAATATTTACTTGGGGAATAACAGGGGATTTTAAGTTTGACACGACTCGACTCAAATCTGATCATCTGATCTCATAAATCACAAAATCAGATAAAAACACAAAAATCCAACTATTCTGATCATATAATGTAAAAATATATATTTTACTAAATATTTAATCCGTCAAATGGTTTTATATACTTTTAAAGAAATTTATCGCTATTTAACTTTAGGGAAATATTGTTAGGTTAAATGTACTAATTAGCAAGAAATATTTTAAAGTGAAAACGCCTTTAGGCTCGTTTACACAATAATCGACTAGGTATAAATATGTATTATACCGGTCCGTATACTTATATACTCGTTTTTGACAAAAATCTTCGAGTGAGGTGGTGGATAATGGTGCGAGAGGTAGGTAAGCCTTCTTTCAAGAAACTTTTTTTCTTATTTTTATTTAGCTTTTAATATCGCATTATTGGAGTTTCCACTCCTGTCGTACGGTCTTAAGCACATACCTTTTAATTTTTATCTTGTTTTTACTGTTGGTTATAAGTTCTCTCTTTCATTTGAAAAATAAAAAAAAATCCTGGACAAAGTAGCTTTTATTTGCACTAAATATTTTCTAGTTCTTGAGGCTTTAGGTGTTTTTCTTTCACCAACACCAACTGCACTTGGTGTACGTCAGTGTAGCTCCACGCTCCACCAAATAATCGGGCAGCAGCGAAAGAAAAAGCCATCTCACCGTTGTGATCGCAAAATTATTGCCTTTTTCATGATTTTCTTACACAATTGTCTTGGGCAGCAACAGCTTATCAAAATTCTAGGTTAAGTTTTGATTTGTTTACTATTTTTCCGCCAGTTCGCCATTGTCCCACCATCCTGCATCAACTTACACCAACAAAATAGTCGGTGGAGAAGGTGCTGCACTAAATGACACTCAGTGCAAGTGCACCGGAGAAAGAAAAAGAGTTGGTGCAAAAGGTGTACTTAGTGCAGGTGAAAGAAAAACACCTTTTATTTGTAACAGAGCTTATTTTGGGGATATTTTAGAGATATGGGGAAAATATTTTAGCCACAAAAATATTAAAATCCAGGAATAAAATATCATAATCTACGAAAACAAAAGAAATATTTTTTTTGGGGGATTTTTTTTCAAAAAGTCTTAAATTTGAGGGATTTTTGAATTTCGACTGGGGAAATCGTGCCGAACGGTCTGGCAACCCTGCTGCGATCCCATGCGATAGGTTTTTAACACGGTGTCTTATGGAGAATATGTGATTGTTTCGCCTTGGTTGTTAAAAAACTTGGTGTTAATTGTGTTTTATTACGTTTATGTGATTGACTATGAGTTTGGACAAAGTTAATCTAAGCAGAAGTTGTTTTGTACTTTGCATCATGAAATAAAAGACGTAATTTTGAGAATACAGCTGATAGTTTTTTTTTCATATCAAGAATATTATGATAAATTTTGTATCATATTTATCAATATCCTCTCTCTGTATGCTTGTGAATAATACAGTAATGATTTCTAATTGTTCTCAGATATTAATTATTAACCCGCGATTAGATTTCGATGGTTAGATTTCATCTAACATGTTTCTATTTGATCCAATTCTCTAAACTCTTGACTATTTTTCATTATTTTAATGGTTGTTCATATTATTTCCCACTTTTACGTAATTATGATTACTATTATCATATTATATAATAATATATAATCTAATTAAAAAATAAAATAAAAAATCAGCGAGAGATACTGATGGTGGGGAGTGATCGGGCGGGTGTTTAGGTATGCATAGATGGACTGGCCTAGATATAAAGCTTACACAGTGAATGGGGTGCCCAAAAATTTAAAAATGTTAGATAAAATCTAACTGCGATACCAATCGCGGGTGAAGAATAAAATGTTTTGCACATTGCAAATGCAAATAGTCTCATAGGTTAGAGGGTAACCTAAAATAAAACTGCATATAAACATTTTATCCTAATTTCTTGTTCAAAAAATAAATGATGAAAAATAATGTGAATAACATATTTTATTAATTTTTTACACAAACGCCAAAAAATTGTCTATAGAACTAAACTCGTTATATAAGCAAAATTATTAACAGATTCTAAAAAGTATGGAAATACATCTGATGAAAAAAATTAACTACCGGTACTTTAAGTTACAGCCTCTAAAATTGAAATGGCAACGAGCGAATTGAGCAAAATCGCTAACGATTTATGATGCTTCCAATTTTTACAGATCTTGGCTGCCCATTCCAAACAGGAAGGCGTGACACATACACAAATAAAATGTTTTTCTTTTAATTGCCGTCACCGAGACCGCGCTACGATGGTTAAGGTATAGCTTTTACACTAAAACTAAAGCTGTGGTTAGGGCTTAAATAACATCAAATAATACGTTTCCAATAAAGAGAAAGTGAAAAATGTCCACTATGTCCATAAGAAACCATGTATTTTTCCCATATATTTAAGTATTAAATATATGCATAAGACACGGACGCCCTCTGGCGGTGAGATCTTAAGCTCATTTACCGTCACATACCACTTTTTACCGTCGAATAACATTGTGTTTGATCTCCTTCCCTCTAGCCCTCCTTAATCTGACCCAAGAATCATCAATCTGACCAATGCGCTACCAGACCGTTGAAAGCAATTCAGTGGACCGTAAAGACATGCGTTTGTCAACATTGTGATGCGCGCGCAACTCTGGAGCCCTCTGATGTGGTAAGGGCGACGTTAAATTTTATCTATCGCTCCTTGAAAATTCAAAATCGATGTGAATACCCAGCACTCTCTGCCAGCTTGGCAGAGTGCTGGCTTAGTGGCCTGGCTTGGCACCTTGGCATTGCAATGCCAAGATAGGTAAAGAACAGACACCTAACCTCAAGTTAGTAAAGTTTGCAGTTTGTTTGTGTCAAGTTGTGAATTTACCCGATATTTCACAAAAAAGCTACACTTTTTCTTGGGAAAAGAATACCAAAATTAGTGTGTTATCATATAGTGTGGGTGTGTTGATTGTCATCTAAATAGCTAATTTTAATTAAATTATTTAGCTTTATTAACATAAAAAGGCTCTGTTCTATATACACGTATAAAAATTACAGCACAAAATAATATTTTGTGAATTACAGTTCATTACAATCAGATGTATTTGCCCCCTCCCCCTCCGCCCCCATTAAACAAATTTAAAAAATAAATAAATAAACTTATTTATGTTTGAAATTTGTTTAATAGGGGGGCAGACTTGAGCGATCCTTAAACAAAACGGCAATTTTTATATGTGTACCTATATAGATTTTTTATGTTTATAAAGCCAAATTTATTTAAAATTACCTATTCAGATGATAATCAGTAGGATAGCATAAGAACTATCTAATCTAGTGTCTAGACGCAAATAATAATGGTAGAGGTAGAAACACTGGAAAATCGATTTTTGTACTAAAATATAAAATATTCAAGTTTGGCGCCACAAAGGAGGAAATGGTGGTGACGAAACAAATGACTAATGTGATCCGTCATGGCGCTTTCTGTCGTCTATCTATCATCACGAAAATATCAAAAAGTCTTGGTGAAAACGTTTTGAAACATAATTTTCTTGGAAAATTGTTCACTCGAGCGCTTGATAGTGTTTTTACAAGCAGATTTATGAAGACATCCATACGGTTCGCAAAAAAAAACGAAAGGAAACCGTAACCATGAGTGTTGACGCATATGGCCCGAGTTCTCAAACGCTCACGTTTTTGGACACTGAAGAAGCTGATTTAATTGGGGCGGATACACAGGGCTCCGAATGTGATTTTACCGATTTTACTATCCCTTCACAGACCCAAGCGTCGCAACATGACCACGCGGGGCCAAAAGTACAAGGAGTGCAGGTTAGTAAGGTTAAAGGATTCAAGGTCGAGAACGTTCGACATTAGACCAATAATGGGGTGGCCCTTTTTTACTTTAAGTAGCCTTTCTGCTTTTCAGATGCACTTTCTCTCAAATATGTATATTTTAGGTTTAGGTATGTCGGTGAAGGTAGCTTCAAAACAAAACCACTCACTCAGCCACTGCTCGATTAGTGTAGCTTAGGTGTTTCTGTAGAAAATAATGAAAATAAACCAGAAAGAGCCACATCTTACACACAGTTTATTTACTTTATAGTGGCCACAAGTGCTGCAATAAATTTAACTAGGATCATTGGTAAAACTAAAAAATTATAAATTGCTCTTAATAACCTTTCCCAACATCCGTTATTTTGCTTACTGACTGATAATGCAGTCAATTAAATGAGTTGCATTTTTAGAACGGTTCAGATTTTTACTCCCTATTGCTGATTTTCAGTGTTTAATGCACAGGCTTCAGACTTGCTGGTATATCCACATTAGACATGCATCCCTGCCTTTTTGTTGCATTTCATTATTTATTTGGAAAGATATCTAACAAGTTGTTTGTGGTAAGTGCTTGGTTAATGATCTAATTAAAAAAAATCATATTGCATACATTGATTTAAGTTCAATGATTTCTGAAGCTGCTACTCTACTAAACATATTAACTGTTTTAAAGAAATAAGATGTAAACATATAATTCATAAAGGAGGGACATGAGAGGGTATGGCATCTTTGTATTGTAGCAGCCATGAAAGTCTAGGGAATTTAATATTACAGACTTGAGTGTAATATTTGATATGCAATTATCACAAGGCCCTGAACATGTTAGGTTTTGTCTTTTGTCAAGTCAAACGGCAACTAGGGACTTCTCTAATGTGTGGGTTCTGAAGGTATTATTGATTTGATTTGATTTGATTATGTGTATTATATATGTCCTTAATGAGACCTTGTATGTTGCTGTCAAATTGCAAATGCCTTCTGAGTCTGTGGATTACTCTTTAATAGAGATTGTGTTAAGTTTAAAAGGGGGATAAATGATCAGCTTCTTGTGTGTAAGTCAAATTAGGTGTCCAGAAATCTTGTTTATGTTGAATTTTCATGTTCCTATCAGCCATCTAAGAATGGAGAGCACATTTTCCCTTAATGACATTGTACCGAGGGGTCAACCACCCAGCAAAATTTGTACACCTATTACCATTTTTTGGTAATAACCCGTAATTTATTACTAATTATTACTGGTTATTACCATCTATTATGAGTTATTACGTAATTATTAAATATTATTACAATCTATTACGAGTTATTGTTATTACGTAATTATTACATTTATTACGTTTTATTACCATTTATTACACATAATTATAACATGAAATAACTTTATTCAAAACCTGGTTGTTACAAAGCCATCCTAAGTCTAAATAAATGTTCTCAACAAACTGTTTCAAAAATTTAGATAACTGTTATATTGTTGAATGTAAGATATTACCTATGACTATGACGATGACCTTAAACCTCATTTCATTGCTCTATATTTTTCTTTGTTTTTTACTAAATCATAACTTTTCACTGTAAATGGCTCATTTCCTTCCAACTGCATAGGTCCATAAAAGATAAATTCCTTCTTTATTTGCTGTTGTCTTCCGTCTTTGGTCAGACAAATTTATCAAAATTCTTTTGTAAAAATGTTATTACATATTTCTTTTAATCCACAGATTTAATAACTCTATCAATGAACCAGTCCTCATCAAAATAGACTGAGTAATAATGTTCGTTGTGCATTAAACTACCTTCTTTTATTTCCTCACTTATTTCCTTTTGACTATCTTCTTTTTCTAATTCATTCTCTGGTTCAATAGAGTCGCACTCGAATTCGCTTTCTAAAGAAATCGTGTCAAGTTCTTCTCTAATGAAGAGTATATATATATTTTCTGTCTGAATTTTCCTTTTTTGATATTAGTTCCTCCGATCTTAAGCGGTCTTTTCGTTTTTTCTCATTCCTTTTTTGCTTTTTCCTTGTGTATTTATATTGGAGTTCATACCTCTTACTCTTAGTAACCTGTCAGTGGATAACCTAGATTTTTTATTTGCAAAAAAAACCACACCAGGGCGGATTTTTTTATGTGTTTTTCTCCTTTAAATAAGACCTATTTTCTTGGACCTGATGCGATGTAAAAGTTTTTAAATCGAACATGGAGGGAAACTCAATGTCATCATTATTATTCTCATCTACGTCGTCGTCAATTACATTTGCCATTTCATCTTCAACATATACATTTTCAGGCACAGTGTCTGAGTCGAGATCTGAGTCTTCATGTTCCTCATCATCAACATGAACAGTAAGTTTAGTGGCTTGCCTTATCACCACTGTCTCAGTGTTATGATACATAATACCCAACTCAATTGCAGATTGTTTGGCGTGTGCTTCAGCCCGCTTAAGAATGACTTTTATTTCTTCCAAAGTTATCCAAAGAATAGGTTGTGGTCATGGCTCTGGTCTTCCGAAAAAAATTCTCGCAAGGCTGACTACTCATTAACCATGGAAGAAAACAATTGGGTTCATCTCTGCATTTTTTTCAAAATTAGGAGAATTTCAAGAGCATTTATTTCTATGCAGGTGTAGCAATTTATAGTTATGAAATTTTTCCGCAGGCTTCTTTTTGTTGATATTAGCCAATTTTTCCAAATGCGAAGAAAGAAAACTACATCCCATATTCTTATATATTATCTCAGTAATTAAAAGATTTTTTTCAAAAAAAACACCCAATATGTTCCGTCTCATGCATAGATACTGCACTGTAGCCTCGTTGTGAGGAATTTGTTTTAAAAGGTTGATTGATTTTTCAGAACATATTTTCTCAATGGCGTCAAAATTCATATTAACTTGCCGGAGAGCGCTAAATGTTGCTCAAATAAATATTTAGGTATCCACAGCAGAAAGAAAAAGAATTTATTTAATAGTTTGTGATTATAAGTACCTACATCTCGACCTACATCTTAAGAACTGCGTATTAAGTAGGTATTTTTTTAATTATACTCGTTAGTTGTCGGCCATAAGCGCAAATAAATTATTTTGGTGTCCCTTTTATCATTAACAATGTCGTCAAGACCTGATTGTAAGATAGAAGGCATCCCAATATCTCTCTAAAACATTAATGTCTTATAAAAATAATTTTAGTATAATAATATTTGGTTTGATTTGAGATAATTATTACGTAATGTTTACGAGTTATTACGTAATTATTACATGTTACTACCAAATTATTACGTGTTATTACGGGTTATTACGCAATTAATACCTTTTATTACCATTTATTACGTCTTATTACCAGTTATTACGTAATTATTACCGAAATGTGTACACCTATTACCACAAGTGGTTGACCCCTCGCATTGTACCCTGTATGGACAGTATACTACCATGAATAGAGCAATTCAAGTGTTCAATACTCCTATAGTTTGGATCAAATGATCCCTTTCGTAATGTACACCTTTTGGCTACTTGCTATGACTGTAATGTTAGTAAGTAGTTTAATAATTGTATGATGTATCTTTTACATTTTTTTTAATTTTGTTCAGGTTTGACTACTTTTTGTTTATTATTTTTGGTGTTTCTTAGTGGTTGTAGGTTAATTCATAAATGTATTATTATAGCTGGTGTCTTTTATCATTGGGCATGTTCCATTTATAAATAAATATATGAAATGAGCGCCAGATTGGGATAACCCATAGAATTTCAATTTTTGGATCAGAATGTCATGCGACACACAGTCAAAGGCCTTGGAGAGGTCGCAGAAGATTGATCCAACAAAATCTCCCTCTTCAAAACCTCTGACTATGTAGTCGCACAGACGGCTAATTGCGCCAACTGTCGGTTTTTCCCTTCAGAAACCAAATTGTTCCTCAACAAGCAGCTGACTGGACTCAAAATAGTCATAGAGCTGATTCTTCAGTATGACCTCAAACACCTTTGAGAAAACTGGGATTAGAGATATTGGCCTATAGTTGCTGAAATATTGTTGGTCTCCAGCTTTGAAGATGGGGATTGTTTTACTTAAGTTAATAGAATGCAGATAGACCGAGCTTCTGATGCACTCATTTATCAATTTAGTTAGCGGACTAATGACCGTGTTTTTCAGACTTTAAGAGAACTGCATTAAATCATATATGTCCTTACTGTGTTTGCTCTTAATACTATCTATAGCATCTCTGACGTCGTTAAAAGATACTTCCTAAAAAGAGAAGCCGAGCTGTCCCCCCTCAGCGCTATAATGCTGAAGGTAGACATTGAAGGGCAGGTCAACAGATGGCAAGGCCAACAATAGTGTATCAGCGACGTCAGCGAAGTAGTTGTTGAGGTCATCCGGATCCATATCAGAGCATACCTCAGTCACAGATTCTCTTCTATAGCCATTTATGACTTCCCAAGCCGCCTTGGGAATATTATCTGAGTTCCTGATGAAGTCTGAGTTAGCTTGTTTTTTTGCCTCACCTACTGCCAGCCTATAACTTTGCCTGAAGACACCCCGCTCCCCCCTCAGTACCTGACAATCCGACTCCCTGCACATATCGTCCAGAATACTGCTATATTGGGTTGTAGTTCAGCCCCAAACCAATTGCCCCTGTGTGGACATTGAGGTTGTATTGCTCTTTTGACCTCTGGGAACGCAACATTGCGATATTCGACTAATTTATCTATAAAATGTTTACATTTACTGTCAATAGTATCATGACTGTCTAAAAAAATCCCACTTTTCAACCTCTCGGAGATTGTACTTTTTGAAAATACCAGTCTGTGTGAATGGGCGACATATTTTTTGATCAAGTATAACCTTTTTTGTCACCAGATAAGTTAGTTCTACAATCGTTTCTATGGCTAAACGATCTGACAATATGGGGTTAAAAACATTAAAATTAAAATTGTTAAGAACGTCAAAATTTATAAACACATTATCAAGACAGTGATTTTTTCTAGTACCTATTTGTAAAGATTTGTTGTCTGAAATCAAAACTATTCATTAAATCTAAGAAGTTATTTTTTAGGTCATATTTTTCACAGGTTAACACCATTTTGGGGTAATTAAAACTATCTAACAAAATACATAATTCATCAAACTTATTTCTAATAGATTGTATATTTAATAAAACTAATGTAAAATCAGGTATTGCCATGGTTGATTCTAAAAAACTTTGATTATTTGTTGAAAGCGATTGAGTATCATTAATAATTTGCACAGGATTTTCAAGTAAGTCAATTAATGTAGTGGTCTTTTGCTGTTGATTGAAACCTTCACTCTCAGATAATGGGGAAATAGCTTGTGGTTGGCTATCACCCCTTTCAAAATGGGTATAAAAATCAAATTTTTCATTGATTTTTCATTTAGGTTTAGTTTTTATGAAATAAGTTCTGACATGTACTCCCACTTGCTTTGTCTTTTTGCTCTAATTCCACAATATAAGAAGGAAATTTCCCCCTCCGAAAACTGATTAAATTCAAATTCAAATGGTCTATATTAATGAAAAATTGCATAGTCATAAACATAATACAATTGTACAGGGTTATTCATTATAAATGGACACCTCCCTTAACTTGGTTATTTTTAAAGATAGAGAAATAATTTTTTTATCGACTTGTAGGTAATCATCTTAATTTTTTTATTTGTAATGAAAATATTATACAGGGTGGCCCATAAGCAAATGCCAATATAAAATTACATTTTTTTAACGGAACACCCTGTATATTATTGCATTTTTGGATTCTACTTAATATTCTAAACATATTTTATGTATGATGTTATACCTCTAGAGTTAGTAGTTTCACAGCAATAACCAGTTGAAAATCGGTACTTTGGCTCCTTTTCACTTTGGTAGCAAGAATATCATCGGAGATGGAGTAAAAATAACTTCACATTCCTATCTTAACTTTCCGAGAGCTATCTGATGGTACCTACGGAGGTACCGGATTTGGTACTCATGGTACCGCCTGCCAGTTAGCCCCATCAGATAGCACTTGAAAACTTAAGATAGGAATGTGAAGTTCATTTTACTCCATCTCTAATGATCTTCTTGCTACCAAGGTGAAAAGTAGCCAAAGTACCGATTTTCAACTATTTATAGCTGTTAAACTACTAGCTCTAGAGCTACATAAAATATGCTTAGAATTTTAAGTAGAATCCAAAAATGCAATAATATACAGGGAGTTCCATTTAAAAAAATATAACTTTATATTGGCGTTTGCTTATGGGACACCCTGTATAATATTTTCATAACTAATAAAAAAATTAAGATGATTACCTACAAGTCAATAAAAAAAGTATCCCTCTATCTTTAAAAATAACCAAGTTAAGGGGGGTGTCCATTTATAATGAATAACCCTGTACATATAGCATCAAGATGAAAAATTATTTCAGAGCTAATTTCCTATCTAAGTCTGTCCTAAATCCTAAATTGCCTTATAACAGCTTGTATAATCAGTTTAAAAAAATATTTTTGTTAGTTAAAAAGAGTTAAGAAAAGATACAATAAAATTGGATAAAATGGTTACATTAGATGGACACTTGAACAATTGTTAAAATATCATAGATACAAGGAACAACAAACAACACATCACAAACAATGTTTGCAGGAGACTTCAAACTTCATCAGGTCTATGATTCAGAAACTCTTGGATTGTGTATGGTTCAATTTCTACAAGCAGGTTTTTAATAAATTTCTTAAAAGCGCCAAGAGTTTCCAGCCGCCTAATATTATTTGGCAATGTGTTAAAAATAATACTAGGCATAATTAGTACACTGCTTTTAGATGTATCAAAGTAATTTAATGAGATACTATTCTCTACATATGTTTCGGCTTGATGAGGCCTTTATCAAGAGTGGTTGAATACTAAAATCTAAATTGTTATACCCTACTAAACCGCCTGTCGGTATTTTCTTTTTATTGCACTGTCAATTATGCAGGTGTTTAAAGAGCAGGTCTGTTGGTCGTTCGTATTTAAAACGTCTGTTTTTTGTGACTTGGATTTCTAGGTACTCCAAAAGGTTCAGCCTTTTGCTCTTTGTTTCGGTGTGTAAAAGTTTAACATTATTTGTATCTATAAACTGTTTATTTTCTATACAATGTTTTGCTAAGCCATTTTATAGATACGAGGAGATGATTAAAACTGTTTTAATCATCTCCTGATGATGCTAACATGGTTAGCGAAACGCGCGTCGAGTGCAATAATTCTGTTTCGGTATTGTGGATTAAACTCCGTTTTAGTTAAAACCTACCATAATATATATCAACTTTCTCTGTAATGTTAAATTTGTTTATATTTGGGTGAGATCAAAATAATAAATTGGTATGTGTACAGAATTTAATTTCCTGCAAAATTGCTCTAACTTTAGGTAAACAATTTTGTTCAAAATCATGTTCACCTGCCAGTAAAATTATACAATCATCTTTGGAAAAAGACAACAAACTTGTCAATGTCCATTATTACAACCATATAACTTGCATTGGGTTTAATTAAACATTGAACTTGGTAGTATTTGTGTAGTTTATCACTTTGCAAGTGATTGAGTCCTCTTCCAGCTTCATCACACAAAATTAAGATTTTCTTTCTGTGGTCCTGTACAATGTTTTCAGCATTGATAACATTGTTTTCTGCCACTTGATTAGTGTTATTGAAAAAGGGTGTCCCAAAATCAATATTTAATGGAGCTTCTGTTTGGATAGATACACTCTGACATATTGCTTCAGGCATGGGCACCAGATAGCTTATAAACTTGTCGCTTACCATCATCCTCAGACTTTTAATTTCGTCATAACATGAATGGTTTTCCGCCTCGTGTGTCTTGATAGTCAATCATATTGTGACTTATAGAATTTAGTTCCTCCAGTTCTTTTTCAAGTTGGTTAACTCTATCCAAATGAGCAGTAATGTTATTTTCCAGAGTTTGGTTAATAGCTGTAAGTTCCTGCATCTCTTTTCCTAGTTTACCAACTTCATTTCACTTTTCACTTAATGTCTCTGACAACCTTCTTTCCTGTTCCATGGCTAATTCTTCAAAGTCCTGAGTCTTTCGGCGCTTCGTAAAATGGGATTAACTGCTGGATAGTTCATGGTTCAATCTGTCAACCTCTTCTCTAAGGGATGCAATGAGGTCTTCTTTTCCTTCCAATTGGGCATTAATTTCTGATACTTTATTAGTGTTATTTCTAAGTTTCTTTTCTTCCTCTTTTACTTTTTCCTCCAAATATTTATTTCCTTGCTTTACTTCCTCTAACAACAACTAGATCTGTTGCAACACCGATCACAAGACATTTAACATTTGCCAATAAAGAGGAGGAAAGTGACAGTGCGCCTGCACGTCAACTGAGACAAAACGAGTTCCAATTCGAGAGGGGTCAAACAAGAAAACAGTTTAAAAAACGCTTAGGAAATGCAGAGCTTTCTCAGGAAAATCAAACAAATGGCTTTTCCGGCGGTGAGCGCCGGGTTTGGATCTAAAATCGGATTAAACGACACACAACCGAGGATATGATCGTTGAATACATAAGAGGCAAGCGGGATTTGGAAAACGAAAAAATCACAGTAAAGGAGATCCCAAGCGATCCAAATAAACCAAAGTGCTTTGTTGTGATCGCTCCACTCCAGCGAAAAGATGAACTCTATGAACCCAGTTTCTGGCCTAAGCTAGTGGGTATAGAACGATTCATTTTCTCTAAACACAAAGACTTCCTACAAAACGTCGGAGATTTTTTATAATTTCGAATGAACGGTCCGCAGATCAAGACATACAGAATCGACTACCTCTAAAAAGCTCTCATCTGGTCCTTACAATCTTTTACATAAATATTTGGTCCATCAGAAACAAAGTAGGCGAGGTTGAAGCCATCCTTGAAGAAAAAAATTACAATGTACTGTGTTTCACAGAGCACTGCATGCTTGAAGACGAGATACAACTTATGTGTACAGGGATTTAATCTTGGAAGTTATTTCTGCCGTGCAACAAATAAACATGGGGGAGCAGTTATTCCGGTAAAGGAAAACTGGGACTCAAAAGCTCTTGACGTGCTAACTATCAGTCGAAAGACAGTGTGAAGTATGTGCCTTAGAGGTACAAAAATGTAATATTATTATTATTACTGTATATCGTCCCCCAAATGGGAATTTTAATGTGTTCTTGGATGTAATGAATGATGTCTTGTACGGTACTTTTAATTTTAAAAAACATGTTATCATAAATGGTGTCTTCAACATACATTTTGATCAAGAACATTGACACAATATGGCGTCTAAAGAACAGGCGAAAGACGACGCTGCTGCAAGAAAAAGTGTTCCAGTGTGGTATTGTGTGGGAGATGTGGTGGTATTTTTCACAGCCTCTTGTGCAATAAGAGATTGGAAGGAAAAAGTGACCTTATCGGCAGAAATCGCGTTGTTTGCTGTGACGGTGTCGCCAATGAGAGTGAGGTTGGGGTTAGCAGAGAGGACCAAAACAACACAACAGAGATTATTGTTTATCTGAAAAGGTTAAAATTAAATTATTATAGTGAAGGAGAAATCAGCTTCTCTGATATAAACAATAGGTTTGGAAATAGAATCAGAAAGATGGAGGTTGTTGACCAAATTGGCATAGAGTTCTCTAAATATAGAGTATGTAGTTCAAACCTTGTATATGTTCACTCGTCTTTTAACCCTAGAGTGCACACGTGGGGGTATGCCATACCCCCACCGACCTAATTTTTCCTGCCGTTTGTTAATAAATTTGTCAAAGCTGCTAGGATTCTAAGTAGCTTCCTAAATAGGTCCAAGCAAGAAGTACATTGGATGCAGCCGAATGACGCATACTCATTTCAGAGATATTGTGATATTTATACACCATACCCCCATGTGTGCACTTGTGTTACTCTCAATAATAAATATGTATAATACATATATATACCTCTATATACATCCATACACACATATATTGTGTATTTCATACGTACATATAATATATGCTTGTTTCACGGGAGTACCAGGTAGTTCTGATGATGCTTCCGATAACAATTAGATTATAGGTCATTCTTATAGGTTAAATAGTTTG
Source organism: Pissodes strobi (assembly GCA_016904865.1). Taxonomy (NCBI): domain Eukaryota; kingdom Metazoa; phylum Arthropoda; class Insecta; order Coleoptera; family Curculionidae; genus Pissodes; species Pissodes strobi. Next base: position 21,459 of record JAEQML010055503.1, read on the forward strand.
TGCAATCTTAATGGTTTTGGTTCTTTTTGTATACGTTCTTTAATAAAAAAAAGTGATAGAAACATTCTTATTGCCTTTTCTTTTAAAAATAAAACAATTTTTAAATGGGGGTATGGGAACACCCCACGTGGGTACTTTTGTTTTAAAAATCCACGTGTGCACTCCACGGTTAATTATGATGGCAGCGAATATTAACTAACGATAAGAAGATTCACTCTCCGCGGTGGCACGTCAACGGTATGCCTCCTTTCCCGCGCGAAAACTGGCATGATACTGGCATGCAACGTTTGGACCCGGCACACACTGGTCGAATTTCTAGGAAAGCTGGCCATAATAAGGTTTACCAGAAATAAGACATAAAAGTTATTAAGTATTACACGTTTAATATATCGTGTTTTAGACAAATAATAATTGTTGAATTTTTGGCTCATCATCCATATTTATATATAGGGTGTATCAATTTTCACTAACGATAAGAATTATGTATAAAAATCATTTGTATGTTCTTAAACCGTTTTAAAAAATGATTTTGAAAATTAAGGGCTCCTTCGTTGTAAAAAAAGTGTTTTAAATTTTTAATTCGATGATCCAAATTTTGTTTTTGCAACGGTTAATTCAGGAGTCTCACGAGCAAAATGAATGTTAAGCGGACGACAGAAACGCGTTGATGAGATGTCATACAAGTATTTCAGATATCGCTATTTTTAAAAATTAATCTAATAGGGACCAAACTAGTAAAAAATATAGAAGCATCAGTGCATCTGTTGTTCAAAAACACTTGCTTATATTCTGACTCTTCCAAGGTAATATCAAAGCCATATTTACAAATTAAAACTAAATTATAAATTTTAACTGCTGATTCAGCCAAAGTATTTATTACCTCTTTTTATAATAACATCAGGTTTGCATCAGCAATAATGATTCTACCGAAATTTCAGCTTCAGTTCCACTTACAGTGGTATTCACTGGCAGCTCTTGACTGGAGTTAAGGATTTGACTACAGTTAATTCAAAATTTTTTATGCACCGTCAGCCGTCACTTAAAAAATGCTTAATTACAGTTAAATTTAGTCCAGGAAATTTCTAGGTTTAGCGAGAGATTAACAAACTAGCTGCTTCATGCGCATGCTACAAACCGCGCAATATAATTATTATTTTCATAATACCTCTCTGAAAACTATCATTTTCGACGTCTCTGTAGAGCAAAGAAAATAAGTCTTTTCGGTCCGGGCACGGGAAGAATTTTCCCGGCCCTAATTAGGGAGCGGGAAAAGTTTTCCCGCTTCCTGATTTTAAGTGCTAAATTTGAAGATATTTAGTCACAGAATAAGCATAACGTATAATAAATTGGGTTAAAATTATACAGCGATGCAGTCTACAAGATTAATCTAGTACATTTTAGCGTCAATAGTCTAATTTTAAGTAAAATTATTTTATTTATTCTGATCTTACTTGTCACAAATACCTCAAAATTAGCTGCATATTCAATTACAACAAAGCATACAAACACATTTCCATAGCAACGCTTGATGAATATTAGATAAATACCTGTCTTGCTTGTCTTGCAAGTTTGACGTTTGCTTTCATTTGAATACAATAATATATTATTTTATATGGAGGAAAAGTGATACTTTTCATGGCGCGCTCGTGTTTAACAGCCGAACGGAGTGAGGCTGGTAATAGAGAGCAAGCCATGAAAAGTAACTTTTCCTCCAAATAAAATATGCTGTTTTTTCTTCAAATGTTGACAAATCAATGCAAAAACATCTCTTTTTAATAGTAATAATATCTAATTATTATTAAAGATAAGTGGGTTCGCAAGGCGGCTTAGACCGGTGTCGGTGAATAGGCTCAGGACAGGTCGTTGCTATAGTAATGTAACATAAAGCTGTCAGCGGACACTGTCAACAATAATTATTTTTTTAAGATTGCGTTTCCGATTGCGTTTTAATTCCGTACTGATAAGCAGTTATTGAGTAAGTTCGATTAAATAATAACCAATTTGTTCCTAAATTAGTGATTTTTAGAAATGTAGTCACACATTGAGTGATAAATACAAATTGTTTAATAAATCTTGAGTTGTTGACGCTTATTTTGTTGTCTGTTTGTATTGTATCTATGTTGCTATGACAACACTTTTACCTCCGCCGGAGGAAAAGTGAAAAGTAAAGCTCCGGCGGAGGAAAAACGAAACTTCACCGCCGCCTACACAGTCGAGTAATGACGGATTTACTGACGTTTGAAGAAAAAATGTGTTATGACATGATTTTGGATGCGTAAAATTATAATAATTTTATGTTTATGTCTTGATTTCAGAGAGGTATTATGAAAAAAATCGTTCATTACACGTCCAGAAACAGCTTTGCCTGTGCTTGCACGACTTCCGGTGTTCGGCTACGCCTCACACCAGAAACTGTCGTGCGCGCACCGGAAAAGCCTTGTTTCCGGACTGGTAATGAAATATACTATTTAAACCGCTTTGTACAAGATTCACGACATTTTAAATTTCAAAAGCTAAATTCTATTTAAAGCATGTAAAAAAGATCATTTTGGTTTTGTAAAATACAGTTTTTGATATTAAATTTTCAAAACAAAATGTATTACCTTACCTTCTTTATCGCCTGCTTAATATAATTCTGAAAATGCGTTTACTTACCTTTTCACAAATCACCACAAAACTACAAACCAGAAATGCTGTCGAGCGGCTAAAATACAAGTTACGTTCCGTGATTTAATTGGTCGGAGCGGCTAAATACCAAGTTGCGACCCATAATATTGGGAATTTTGGGTTAGTCTTGCGTTAGCACTTGGTTAGTTTCCTTTTCTTGAGTCCCGGGACGAGCGGAGGGCCATGCAAAGCCATAATAATACCCCGGCCTCTCGTTGTATATACCTCTAACTAACACTAAAATTATTTTAATTTTCAATCTGTCAATATTTAAAAACAGAAAATCCCTAATAATTGCGATAATGCCAGATGCTGGATTGAACTAACTGAAAGTTAACTAACTTTCCTGCGGTGCATAAGAACTTACTTACCTATACATTTATTAGCCACAGTTACAATTATAATGGCATACTAAGATATAGAGATCGCGTTTATACGAAGCTAGTGCCGCCGTTCACGCCTGTAAGCGTGATTTACGGGGGCGCATCACTGTCACGCCTAGGGCTAATCTAACCTATCTTCTAAAACCTAGTTGTGTGCCGTTCGATATCGCTGCAGTATACTTTCCCTGGTTACTTACCCTTTAAGCCTAATCTAGTAGAGCATTGCCAAAAGGCTAACGTAATGATGACTTGTTTTGAGTGATGAAATATGTGATGGCTTTGAACAGAGGAAAATACCACACGAAAAACCTCTTTCACGTTTCTTTGGTCTATTGGCTAGGGGCATGTAAATGCCCTATTGTGAGGGGTGGGTAGCTGGAAATTGCATATTGGGCGTTGCCCGTTCAATCAAGGAACAAACGGGAGGCGAGCTTCACCAAGTTCGCCTTCCAGCGGAGCACGCAGGACAGCCAGTCAGTGAGTCTGTGTCTGAGTTCGTCGGTTATTTTGTTATTCAGGTGGTCTCGGATCTTGATAGAAGAGCGACGTTGCACTGTATATGGGCCCGTGTTTTGGTTTGTTCTGTGGGTCATAGCGCACGTTGGCCATACCAGAATCATAGAACTTGCAGGATACCTTGTCTATGTACCCCTCGACAGTGTCAAGATTTGCCCATGAGTGCAAGTCCATGATTCTAGTATAGCAATCTGCCGAAAAGGCAGCTCTAAGGTAACGGTTTTGCATAACCTGCAGCGCCTTTTTGTGCGTATTTGCCACAGAACACCATACGTTCGCAGGGCTCAAGAAGGATCTTGGCCTGATCAGCATATTTAGGCTTCTCTGAGCAATGGCGTTTTTCCTGCGAATTTCAGTCATGTGCCCTGTAAAGTTCATTCGTTTGTCGAACACTATACCCAAGTATTTTACTTTTTCTTTAACGTCTACTGTGATGTCGTGTATTGTTAGTGGCGTGATGTCTAAGTTAGTTCTCTTTTTAGTTAGTAAGGTTAGTTCTGTCTTTGGGACGTTCAAGTTTATCTTCCATCTCGCATAATATGGGAGCAGGATGTCAAGGTGTTCTAGGAGTTTAATTTTGGCTGCCTGCGCGATTTGGGATTGCGAGTAAATTGCCGTGTCATCGGCGTAGAGCACTAAGGAAGTGTTTGGAGAGGAGGGGATGTCTGCTATATAGTAGTTAAATAGCTGTGGGGACAATACGGTGCCCTGCGGGACACCGGCTTTTAACGGCCTAACAGACGAATTTGTCCTGTTTATGCGTACTGAGAGGGTGCAACCGGCAAGGTATGACTGGACCAGAGCTGTCAGATACAACGGGAAGCCAAGCTCCACATGCATCTTGTACAGCACGCCGTCATGCCACACCCTGTCGAACGCCCTCTCTATGTCCAAGAGAAGGAGCGCAGTGCTTTGGCCTCGATTGAAGCCCTGAACAGTGTCATGTACAATTTTAGCTGCCGGCATGGCGGTGTTATGCCTAGCCCTGAAGCCAAACTGCTCCATGGGCAGCACACCGAGTCCATCGGCTGCGCCACTTATCCTGGACAAAAGTAGCTTCTCCGCCACCTTTGCCATGGTGGGAAGCAGGGAAATCGGTCTGTAAGAACCGGTTTGCCTCGGATCTTTGCCTGGCTTGTGGATCATTATGATCTCGGCATGTTTCCAAGAGGATGGGAAATGCTGTAGGCGAATGATGGCGTTTATAATGTGCATGAAATGAATGATGGATTTCTTCGGAAGATTCCGAAGAGTTAAATAGGGCAGCGTATCGTTTCCAGGAGCTTTGTTTCGTGGCAAACGATTTAGTAAGGCCCCGATCTCCCCCGGGGTGGCGAGCGGCTTTGTCATCACCGATGGAGGGATGGGATACTTCTGCGATTTTAATTTGGATGCAATGTTTGAAATGCTTGCGTGGGCAGGGGTGGTATCAGGCGTCTCCCTATGTAGCCCCTCCAAGAAATCAGCGAAGGCCTCTGCTTTGCCTTCTTCGGTCATCATATCATTGCCGTTGTGCTGTATAGGTGGCATGGCTGCAGTGGCTCCTCTGATTTTCCTGGCCAGGCTCCAAAGGGAGCCGTCCTGCGGACTTAGAGAATTTACGTATTCCATCCATTTGAACGACCTGTACTCGCTAATTTGATTTTTAATATTGTTTGTTATTTCATTTATGTGTATATGGTCGATTCTCGCGCGATATCTTTGCCATCTACGTCTGATGGCATTTCGTGCCCTTATTTGGATAAGGATGTGATCTGGGAGGGAGTCTGCAGGGCGCTCTTTCCTAACAGAGTGAACTAGTGTGTCACGGACACGCTGGATGTTTGAGGTAAATGATTGGACTTGCGCCTCTAGTTCCTGGATGTTATCTATTTGGCTGGCAACCACCGTTACTTCATTAAGCCTACGCCTGAACTCTCCCCAATCGAGATTCCTGTAAGAAATTTTCATTTCACAGGTCTCTGGCCGCCTTGGTTCAAGGCAAATCACGATTGGGAAGTGATCAGAGTTCAGGTCATTTATGGCCCGAAGCGGCGGGATGTCAGCGATTCCCTTTGTAACAGCAACATCCAGGTAGGAGGGGGTAGGGAGGGGCCCAAGCAGGGTAGAAAGTTGGGATTTCGGAGCGGTGAAAAAGGAGATCTGGGTTATTCTCTATTGCGCGGTACATCATTTGGCCCCTGGCGTTTGTTGCTCTAGCGCCCCACACTACGTGCCGGGCGTTTAGATCGCCAATTAAGTGCATAAGAACAAAACTTCGATTGACTAACTGTAGTTAATAAACTATAGTTAGCAATAAAAGCGGTGCATACCGCTGTTACTACAATATTATGGTATTAGGGGTGGGCGAAAATAATCGATTATTCGATTCACTTTTAAGAAATTACCGATTAATCGACGTCGATTAATATTTAAGAAAATATCGATTAATCGATTATTTCGATTAATCGATTATTCACTTATTTTCTAAAATATTAAGCGTTTAATCGATTATTCAATTTCTTCCCCACCCGTACCGAATATTTTACAACAGATATAGTTTTTAAAATTCCAATTTAATAATGCGTTGCGTTAAGGGTAATTTAAATCATCAAATCAAATATGCTTTATTGTACAAAGACATGGTCTTACTTACAAAGCTTTTTACTCTAAAAAATATAACCTATATGTATATAACCCATATATGTAGGTAATTCAAATAAGGGAAACCTTATTAAAAGTCATTAAATTGTAATCTAAAGAATGTCATGAAATTATAAAACTATAACAAAATGGTGTTTAATTATTTTGATTAATTAGTTGGGCGCTACTTTGTAACTAATTTAGTGTTGCCCACTTTGTGATGAATTTCTAGCTCAGTCGTACTTATAACTTATTATTTGGCTCATTCACCAATTTGTAAGGATAGAGCATAAGTTAATTTAGTTAGTTTATTTGAAGGCGTGGATTGATTTGTTTCCCTTGGTGGCCTAATATTTATATGGCGCCACTTGCGATAAATCAAAAAAAGGTAAATTAAAAACAACTATATATTAACTATATGGTTAAATTACAATTTATGGTACCATGTGCACTGCAGTTATGAACATAAGATGAAAATTGACTTAAAATTAGATTACAAATGCAATCAAATACAATAATTGATTACTGAGAATTTAGTTAACAAAAATGGTAAAAATGAGAATTGGCTTAAAATTAGATTATAAATGCAATTGATCACTGAGAATTTTATTTACCAAAATGATGAAATTGAAATTAGCTTTGGTGTTTGACAAATTTAAAATAAATAAAATCTAGGTCTTTGCAATTTTTTCATATAAGTAACGCGTTACCTACGTCCCCAACTGTTCTTGTATTATCCGCAAACCGCGTGATCGTTTGGTACCTCCTCTGGAAACTCAAATGCCTGTACCTAAGCTTCCTAGCTATAGGCGTGTCCAGGGCTTACCAGTCATTCCAGGAGTGGTTCCCAGTTGTCTGCACGTGCCTGCTATCGGATCGACTGTCACCACAATGATCTGTGTGACTGTTGTCTTGTAGGAACGTTGAACGTTTACATGAAAAAAAGGAATTGGGTGTCTTAGACCGGTGTACACAGCTAATTATAATTATACAAAAGAGTATCCTATGGACCTCAGTTTGATGTACAAGGTTTTAACCAACAACTTGAAAATTCACTGGTTACATAATCAGAACTTAAATTACCATTTAAGTTCAGCAAAAATTATAGATAATTATGATTAAATGACACTATGAACAATTACTGCTACTCAAGGTATTTCTAGTCTTTAATTAGAAATATGAAATTTAAAAGAAATAATGATTGAAATTAGAAATTTAAAAGAAAATTATGGAACTTGTCACTAGACTTTAATAAAAAAAAAAGAAGAACGAGGTATAACCTCTCTTAAACAAGTCTAATGACTCCAAATAGGTAACTTAATTTATTAAGATGGCCCTTGGCACATAAACAATAATTGGACGTAAATTACGTCTCAATTAATCAAAGATAAAGATAAAGATAAGATAATTACTATCTCGCTTTGAGATAGGAACTATGTTTATAGATAAAGAAAAAATCAACCAGGTAATTTTACACGTGCTTAACCTCTTTAATAAGCAAAGCAATATAGATACATCATGGATCAAACGCCGACACGATAAGCAATAATAATTATAGTTTAAAGCAACAAATAATCTGAAAAAGTAATGAAATAAGTCTGAAAAGCGAAAAATTTACTATAACTAACAATATTGCTACGAAAAACCCAGAGAAATTCTACTATAAATTCAATTTACTACCTTCTACAAGAAAAGATAAAATCTGGTCTGCGAATCTTCCCAACAATATTGTCAAATCTAAATGAAAATATCTAAATAATGTGTGTGACCGTTTAAAAGGATGAAATAATTCCGCTCTCGACAAATTTGGATTAAACCATTATCAAATTGCACGAATTTGACCAATAAGAAACGCAACTATTCACCAAAAAAATCGGTATTTAACCTTAAGGTCACCAAAAAATTTAGAATTGTTGAAATCACAATTACTTAAAAATGCAATACAAAAGCCAAATATATCTAACTGAATTGGAAACAATTTTTAATTATAAATTTAAAGTATGAAAGGATTATTGAAAAATATGCAGAATGAATAAGATATTTTAAGATCAAAAATTATTAGGACTCACCGTGCCGACGCTTTAACACAAGATGAGACGGAATTTTTCAAAACTGTATATATTCTACCCATTTAAAATTCAACGTTTTTTTTTTCATTGGCCAGTTCAAAACACGTGACAACCGTTGTAAGAAATACGGCGTCAAGCTAAGCAACCATTCAAGCATTGCCTATCAATATACTAAACATTGAACTGCCTATCAATGTACCAAACATTGAAAACCATTGACAAATAGGTAGAATAAATGGAGCGGAATAGGCAAATATTTCATAACATTATATTTAACATATATTCCGTTACATTCCCCATCAACCCGGTAAGAAAAGTTTGTTAACGTGTTATCAAACTTTTCAAAAATTTAAAAATTGGAAAAAAAATTGAAAGTTTTCGAGAGTCATCTTTATACTTAATTCTTGAAATTATTAGACAAAAATTGAAACTAAATAATTCCCTGTTTAGGAATTAACGTTAATCTAAAGCTTAATATTAGGAAAAGATTATTTTTCACTTATTCCACTAGGTCACCTACAATAAGTGCGCGTCAAAAGCCTAGCACCAATAAGAGCTGTTCGATAACTAAATCACAAACTGCGCTGATCAAAGTCTAGTTCACCGAGCAGGAATCAAGGGAAGATATTGGAAAAAAGGAAAGGAAAATAGGTTTACTGGGTCATTAATTAAAAATGCACTCCAAAGCCCAGTCCAACCGTTAACAAGAAATATAAACAAAGTCTCTCATACTTTGAATCTTTAACTTCTGATCTTTTAAGTTAGATATTTCCGGAAAAAAAAATATTACACGGAGTAAGCCATCAAAAAATTGAAAAGGCAGAGAGTAAAATTGAGCCCACCACTAACCCATTGTACCGTTAACGTATGTGGTGTAAGAAAACGATACCACCGATAAGATAATTCAGTATAAGATAATTTAAATAACAACAATAAGTTGCTACAACTCTAAAAATCTAGTCATTAATACTTTCCTCTGAGTCACTGTCAGAAAAATTTGCTTTCAAATCACTTATATGCCAATTTCCGAGATCATGACCATCCATGTCCTTCAAATTATATGAAACTTTAGAGATTACTTTGTTTACTACACACGGTATATATTTAGGTGCAAACTTCGCCGTATAATCATTAGGAGCACTAGATAAAGTAAAATTTTTCTTCCATAATCTATCCCCCACATGATAGCATACGTCACGTTTCCTGAGATTGTATTGTTTCGCATTTTTTGTATGATAACTTTGAATTCTTTTTCTGATGTCAACGAAAAGTTTGGGTAGATCTTTTAAATCACTAACATATTCATTATTTTTAGTAATTAATGGCAAATTTGTGCCATTTTCAGAAATTTTCCCATAATAAGCCCCAGAAATAGGTACATTCCTACCAAAGGTTAAAAAGGCCGGAGAATATCCTGTAACTTCATGTTTAGCCGTTCTTATAGCTTGACCGACTTTATGAATACATAAATCCCAATCTTTATGATTATCATGAATATATGATCTTATACAACGTACAATATCTCTGTTCACTCGTTCTGTATGATTAGCTTGTGGATGATATCTTAAGTTATAAAATATTTTTTGAACACCATAATCATTCATTAGTTTTTTGAAGTCTTTACTGACAAATTGTGGACCATTGTCACACGCGAAAATTTGCGGAACCCCATAAATTAGAAATACTTGATTTTCAATAAATTTAATTATACCCTTTGACGTTGCATTTGCCATTGGATGGACTAGAACAAATTTAGTAAACCAGTCAACAACGACTAGTACATATCTATTGCCCTGTTTTGATCTGACATAAGGTCCCAAAAGATCTGCAGATAACATTTGAAAAGGAAAATTAATTTGTTTACAACCCCCCATTAAACCTGGAGAAGACAAATTCGGAGATTTATTAGCTTGGCAAATATCACATTTTCTTACGTAACGATAAACATCTTTTCTTATGCCAGGCCAATAATATAAAGAGAGAATTCTAGATAATGTCTTAGAAATGCCGAAATGTCCTGCACATTCACTGTCATGGTACAATTTCAAAATATCTTTACGATTTTTAGTAGGAATAACTAACTTCCATTCATTAAGATTACTAGTTATACCATGGCCATTCAAAATATGCTTATATAATAAATTATCCTTAACACAAAAGGTACTATATAAATTCGGATCATTAGAAACTTTTAAAATCATGTCATTATACCATCTATCAGGCTGAATCGTAGATACATCAAAAACAGAAATATTAGACTCAATATTGTTTTCGTTTTGCGACATAGGTACTGCCCTAGATAGTGCGTCAGCTACTACATTAAGAGAACCCTTACGGTGTATTACTTTAAAATCAAATTGAGATAATTTAAGAGCCCACCTAGCTAATTTGCCAGCAGGATTAGATAAATTATGCAGCCAGATAAGAGCAGCATGGTCAGTTATTACAGTGAAAGATGTCCCCTCAACATAACTTCTAAATTGTTCGATACCAAAAATAAGAGCAAGCATCTCTTTCTCTGAAACTGAATATTTACGTTGGCACTTGTTAAGTGTTTTACTAGCATAAGCTATGGGGTGTTCAAAACCCTCTTCTTCTTGAAAGAGTACAGCACCCATCCCCGTATCACTACTATCTGTTTGTATAAAAAAAGGTTTGGTAAAATCAGGACTAGCAAGAACAGGAGCAGAAGTTAAACGTTTTTTAATTTCAAGAAAAGCTTTGTCAGCCTCTTCTGTCCATTTAATTGGTTGTCCCTTTTTTCTGCCTTTAAGTAAGTCCGTAATAGGAGATGATATTGTAGATAAATCTTTAATAAATCGTCTGTACCAACCAACTAAACCAAGTAATCTTTTAATTTCAGTAGTATTTTTAGGTGTTACAAAATTCTGAACAGCAGCTACTTTCTCTTCACTAGTATGTAAGCCATTTCTATCGACTACATAACCCAGATAATTCAAAGATGATCGACAAAATTTGCATTTTTCTAAATTTATAGTTAAATTTGCTCTCTTTAATCTATCAAAAACTTGATTTAAAACTTTAATATGACGTTCAAAAGTAGGGGTCGATATAATAATGTCGTCCAAATAGACAAAGCAATATGGCTCCAATTCAGGGCCTAGAATTAAATCCATAGCACGCTGCATTGTAGCTGCACTATTTAATAAGCCGAAAGGCATAACTTTATATTCAAATAGTCCGAGACCTTGAACAGCAAAGGCAGTTTTTGGCCTTGAAGATGGCTCTAAAGGTATTTGATGAAATGCTTTCGTTAAATCTAAAGAAGTCAAATATCGAGCATCTCGTAACTTAGAAAGTATAATATCAATTCTTGGCATGGGGTAAGAATCTCTAAGACAAAGAGCATTTAATTTTCTTGAGTCATATACTACTCTATATTCTCCAGTCTTTTTTTCAACTAACCATAAAGGACTACACCATGTAGACTGAGAAGGTTGAATAATATCTAGCTCAAGCATTTCTCGAACCTGTTTGTTCAGACATTCCTGCATTTTAGGAGAAAGAGGATATTGTCTTTGCCTGATGGGCTTAGCATCACCTGTATCGATAGAATGTGAAATTACGTTAGTTAGACCTAATCTCTTTAAAGAGTTAATACTTTGAAATAAGTTAATCATATTATCCAATTGCTTATGTTGATCTTCTGTTAAATCACTTTGATCTAAAATTGTATTTATGGTATTACAGTAGGTATCAAGTTTGCAATTAAAGGTTAGTTTCTCGAAATCAGCCTCTAGCTTAAAAATTTTTAAGAAATCAATGCCTAAGATTAATTCCTGAACAACACTAGGGATAACTAAAACCTTAATATATCTGCAAATTTTATTGAGTGTAATAGGTAAATTAACATAACCCAGATAATCTTGAACTTTGCCATCAGCAGTTGAAACATTAAGAAATGAATCACACTTAATTTCAAGACCTAAGTTTTTTAAAAGAGAAAAGCCTGAAGATCCCAAAATACAATTATTTGCACCACTATCTACTAATGCACAGATCTCAATATTTTTTATAGAAACAGTAAGATAAGGTCTAGTGTCATTGTCTTTTTTTGAAAAGATTGGACTAAGGAAAATTTTATTTTGATTTTTAAGAAAACTTTTAACTTTGTCTAACCAACCCATCCATTCATTAGACGCTCTAAAATTTATTTCTGACTTTTTGATTTTTTGTTTTTCTTGTTGTTCGACTTGGACGCTTCTTGTTTGGGTTCTTGTTCTTGATTGGTGACAGTGTCTACCCCGTGACATCCGCCACCGGCATTCAAGTTTTTTGAACATGAGAAACACTTTGACTTTGTGACATTCTTTTTTCCACAACCATAACAAAAGATTTTTCTAGGAAAACGACATTCAAAATAACTATGACCGGTTCGATCACAATTCCAGCAAGTTTTAAAATGATTCATTTCAGAAATATTAGAATTAGCAGCGACAGCACTTAATTCTGGTTCCAATAAACCATGTTTTTTTGAAGGAGGAGCTTTGTAACGCTCAGACCAAGATCTAGATTCCTCTAATTTTTTACAATAAGTTGAAAGTTCTGAAATAGTGTTTATGTCTATTAAAGCTAACTGGTTAATATAATAAGGTATCAGATTTCTGCGAATCTGGTCAACTCTAGTTTTTTCTGCAGGTAAGTTAGATAATTTCCTATAAAGACATTCCATAGATGAGATATAAAGAGTTACTCGTTCGTTATTTGACATAGTACGATTTTGAATTTCTGTTAAAAGATCTTGTTCGTAAAAATATGGTAGGAAATCTTCCTTAAGTTTTAAAACTACCTCGTCCCAAGTATTGAATTCATGTTTATGAGTCGAAAACCATGTCCATGCAGGGCCCTTAAAAATGTCGCAAGCAGATAAAAATAAATCTTCTTTAGTTACGTTTCTACTAACTCTCAATACTTCGACACGTTCCAAAAATGAGATAACAGACTCTTTATTTGTTAAACCATCAAATTCAATGTTCCATTTATATGGAGGTACTGATTTACTTTGAACCGAAGGAATAGTAACAGAAGGAGATATACTGGTAGGAGTAGATGTTTGAATATTAGCTTCTAAAGTATCGATCTTAAATACGAACTCGCCTTCAAGAGCAACAATTTTAGTCATTATTGATTTTTTTTCAGTTCTTTCCTGATCATCGGCTGGCATTAATCTAGCAACTCGGTTGGAAAGATGTGTCAACCTATCTTCAATTTTTTTTCTTTCATTAGCTAACCCCGCGAAACGAGTAATTGCGGAAGTTAAGTCATTATAAGTTTCATAAACTCCTTTAATATCGCTAGAAAATACTTTTTTATTAACCGGATCGACAAAGCTACGATTAGCTGACTCTTGCTTAAAACAACCGCGTAAAAGCTTCCTTTTTTCATCAACATTCATTTGATGAGCACCTTCTATTTGTCTAAGTTCGAGTTCATAAGTTAATTCATTGGACTTTAAACTTTGGACATCCATTTCTAATTGATTGCAAAAAATTCAACGCTCTAGGTAAAAGTTCTAAATAAAAACCACGTCAGAAATTTCAAATATAAGGTAGGGTACTCTCGAAAATAATTTTGAAATATCAAGTAAGGTGATTCCAAAAACAAACTTGAAATATAAGTTAAAATAACTCCGAAAACAAACTTGAATTATCAGTCCTTTAGTGTAACGGAATATATTTTTTGCATTACATTCCCCAATCACCCGGTAAAAAAGTTTGGCGAAAGATAAGGCAAGGTAGTACCAAAAACAAATATGAAATATAAGCGAAAGTATTCCGTATTATATTCCGAAGATAAATTTAAATGTAAGGCAAAGCAATTTCGAAAATAAATGTGAAATATACGGTAAGGCAATATCAAAAATATAAGGCAATATCAAAGGTAAATATGTCAAAAAATAATGGAAATTTGGCAATTATAAATATTTCCTAAATAAAGAAGATAAATAGTTTGCAAAGACCAAGAAATTAGAAATACACCTGAGTACCAGCTTACAAAGATTTATCACAAGATAAACCAACAAAGGAAACCACCTCAATTTTACTATTAGAATAAAAGCACGTTGGGTCGCCAATTTATAACAAAATGGTGTTTAATTATTTTAATTAATTAGTTGGGCGCTACTTTGTAACTAATTTAGTGTTGCCCACT
>JAEQML010055504.1:0-35886 GCA_016904865.1 Pissodes strobi
TTAAAAAAGTTTGGAAATGTAATAAACTGGCCTTTATATTTTTTTTTCTCGAAAACGAAACAAGATACTGAAACAATTCAAGAAACAAACATGTTGTATTGTTAGTTTAATACGAAAAAAATCAAAATTTTGTAAAAAAGTCTGTGGCGCAAATTGTTTTCTCAATAATATTCGAAAAGATGCCCCCTGAGACGCCACTGGACTTCATATTTTTATTCCAATTAATCCCCGTAGTATTACAGGCAAGACTTCTAAATTTCAACAGAATCGGTAAATAAATATGGATATTTAAGATATTAATAAAAAACCGATATTTTTATAAAAAAGTTTAGAAATGTAATAAACTAGTTTTTATTTTTTTTTCTCGAAAAAGAAGTAAGATACGAAAACAATTCAGGAAGCAAAAATGTTGTATTTTTAGTTGCTTAATACGAAAAAAATATAAAATATTTAAAAAAGTCAGTGGCGCACACTTTTTTGTCAATAATATTCGGTATGATGCCTCCCGAGACGCCACTGGACTCCATATTTTTATTTTTATTAAGGCTAGGTGAGCCCTATGTTATTACAAACAAGACTACTAAATATCAACAGAATCGGTCAAATGGATATTTAAAATATAAATAAAAAACGATTTTAAAAAAAAGTTTGGAAATGTAATTAACTGGTTTTTATATTTTTTCTTGAAAACGAAATCAGCTACGAAAACAATTTAAGACACCAAACTGTTGTATTTTTAGTTGCTTAATGCGAGAAAAATATAAAATGTTAAAAAAAGTCAGTGGCGCCCATTTTTTTGTCAGTAATATTCGGTATGACACACCTCGAGACGCCACTGGACTTTATATGTTTAATCTAATTAAGGTTAAATGAGCCCCTCATTACTACAGATAACACTACAAAATTTCAAGAAAATAAATAAACGGATATTTAAGATAATAATAAAAAACCGATTTAAAAAAAAAGTTTGACACCCTGTAACTTGAAAACTCTGCATTTCCGGACCCATGTTTAGAACCTTTTTTCCATATTCTTTAACAAGAAATCACCCTATAAAATATCTCCGTCTACTTTTCGAACACCCTGTATAACTCAAATTACAAATAATAAAGCGGAATCGTTTAACTTTCAAAGAGTGTCACCTGAAAATGCTTTAAAATTAACAAATCACTTAAAAATATTAAAATGGTTACCCATAGCATAAGTTTAAAAGTGCTTACGTCTGTTGTTATATTTCTGAGAATAAATCTACATTTTATATTTAGTTCGCGCCTTGATAATCTTATTTTTCCACAACTTTGAAAGTTGGCAATTATTGTCATTACTATTTCTAAGAAAAATGATTCCAAGGAAATCGTTGACTTTAGACCTATAAGTAGTTTGGGTTGCATTTCAAAGATATTCGAGAAATAAATCACTTCCAATTTTACTCTGGACTTCGCACTGGTAGCAGCACTACAATAGCGTGGGCCGAAACACATGCTTACTGTTGTCGGATTTCAGCAAGGATTTTGCCACCTTGGATCATGTAGTAACACTTCCTTGCCTCAGTTTTTCTGAGAGGACGGTTAAGTTCTTTGTAGAGTCAGCTGGCAATATACAAAAATAGCGTCTCGAGCGTGACGTCTTTTACATACACCTGACATTCACATGTGTCCTAAGCACTCCAAGCACTACTTATCTGCATATGATTCTCAAATATACTATCAGATATTTCTGTAATTATCAACAATAGGTATGCTACTGATTTTATTATTTTTTTAAATTAATATTTTGTAAGACATTCAGGCAAAGCGGTAAAACCAAAATTAAAACATTTGTAAAAACAAGAAGAAACGGATCAGTATAATGTGCCTAATATCCAGTGTCGCCTTGTCTACTTCTATTTAAGTCGCCTACGCATCGATCGATTCATTTATGTTATTATTATATCTTGGTTTGGCCCATTCTTCTTGAGCGGCATTTATAAACTTCTCCTAGATTTATGAATCTCTTAAGATAACTGCAAACATATTCTAATACACCATCACTGTTGTCCTTATCTTATCTTGATTTAAAGGTCGAAGCAATACAAGGAATTTCTTTTTGAATCCGACAAAATACGAAATCCTATGTCAACTTTGGGATACCTTGATAGGTAGAAATAATGAAAACACTTTACTTTAAATGCATTTAGTTGTGAAAAGTTTCAATGCAAACATCAATTCTGCAAGTTGAAACTAAAACTGCCAAGTCTATCTAATTATGCGATCGTGTAACATAAATATGAATGAGAATCAGAATTATTCATAATCCGCGAATTAAGGCGGGACCGAGGGCTTGGCGATTTGTGGACATTTATTAATTATCCCTTAACCCCCTAACGCTTTATTAATATCCAGTCGGTTGGAAATATCCCAAATTTAGCGAACAGTATCATCTGAGATAAGCTATTAACAGGAAGCTGAATATTCTCAATGGAATTGAAAATAGAGAAATCTCCATATTGCCATGCCAACATTACAAGGGAGAAAAGTCGACGAGAAATCATCGGTTTATCAACAAATTTGGAGAATCTAAGGAAACAAAAAAATCAATATTTTTAAAATTCTTGACAAGAATTGCTTGTCTTATTGTCACCTATAGCGCTCCCACCACGTGTCACATAGTAACTGGTCGTTGCAGTTATCCTGTGCTTTTTCAGGTTGCGTAGCTCAGATAGGTAATTAGGGGAAATGGATAGACACATTCGATAAAAACAAGATTGTCATCTATTGGCTTCAGGTTGAGTATAAGGTGCTAAGTATTACCAGAATATTCAGGAATGCCTATCTCGTAAGTCCCTGGGGTTATACTCCAAAATGTATTAATAGCGAACAGCAGAGAGCTTGCCAGAAGGACGTTATAGACCACTCAATCTGAATGATTATTTTGCTACGTAATTTACTTTTAGTATGATATAACTTAAATCAGCACTTCGCCTTACGGCGTTATTAATTTTGAGGTGTTAACTTTTTAAGAGAGCAGTTGCCTGTCAGAGGCGCTTTTCCCTTTCGGTAGTATGCACTGACAGGTCTTTTTTTAAGGTGAAAGCTTTGGTTTTCTAGAGGGACTTTTCTCCTTCGGTAGTTCGCACTGGAGACCAAAGTCTGCCGGTGTGGGCTGCTGCGCAGCTTTTTATATCAAACTTTGACCTCTAATTCGAGTATTGTTTTGAGTTATCAACAAGGTTAACCATAACAGCTTATACTTTAGCTAATAATAATTTATAATTGAGATTCACGGTTAAATTCTAACTTTCCACTGTATGATTTTATCTTAATGGATATGCTAGTTGACATTATTGTTAAGTTTGAGCTCTAGATCTAAGAAGAAGATTGAAATCGGCCGAGTAGAAGAGCTTCTAAGCGAGCATGGTACTATATGCGCATTGTAATGATAATAAACAATCCCTTAAATACGTGAACAATGTTGCGCGTAAAACCCTTTTAAATGAGTTAACAATATAAATAAATAAGTTGTTACCTACCCTTAAGGATGCGGCCAGCGCAATATGTGCTCCGACTGCTCGTCGGCGGGGGAGTTGGTCAATTATTTACTCTTGACCAGGGCGCCACCAGTTTGAAATAACTAAATCCGCAGACCCAAATTAGAAGGTATTCGTTCTTAAAAATCCTCAAGGGCGATTCAAAATCAAATGATTATTAACTACACTTGTTTGGTTGAGGTATTTCAGAGCAAATAAAAGACGTGCAGGTTTAAGTTTTTTGGGTACTCGTTAGGCTTGACGTGCAAGTATTGTCGTGTTTCTTTGAATAAACAACATTATATGTATAAGTATAAAAAAATTAAAAGAGCTCAATTCAAAACAAATAATAACTAGATATATGCTTACATATATTAAACTAGATCATATCGGATATAATAATATAGCATAATAAATTATTACGAAAGATCCAAAATTAATTCCAACTAATTAATGATAAACGCAATATGCATAAGGTATCTATCGTCACATGAACTAGTAATACAAGTTATCAGTATAATACCTATTGCTACTAAGCTTTGTGCGGTCTACCATGGTATACGTGTCGCAGTTGTACATAAATAAACCTACATTCAGTTCACGAAATACCGATATGTAAAATTATTATAATCAGACAGTTAATCAGTCGGAACGACAATGTTTGTCATTTACCACAATATAAATTAAATTGTAAGAATAATGAAAGATAATATAAGAAACTCACATTAGTAAATAGTATCCTACCAGATATATAATTATTCGAATTTACCTCGGTAAGCTATGCTTACACCTAAACAGTTCCAAAAATATTGATATCAATATAACCCAGAAAGAAAAAAAACACACATTCTAATACCACGCTGAAAATACTAATAACACGTCAATAACATTAAGTAGGAAGATCACAAAATATAACCAAAACTTATCTTTTGATGGTCTCCGACGATATCACATCCAGCCTTCTGCAGGTAGGCCGCTGTTAGGCGCCTTGGAACCCATAAACTCTCAGTGGCATTTGAGGTAATGCCCCTACCTCTTTAGCTGCAGTCGGTACCAACAAATCACAATCAACCGGACTGATAGGCAGCTACTTAACTCGCTCCAAAAAAAAACTCGCCCCAAGTAAAAACTAAAATTTTCTCCAAATAGAAACTTGCTACAAATTAAATCTTGCTCTAAATAAATGCCTAAAAGAAAAAAGCTTTAAGTAAGCACTCTCCTACTTCAATTTTAGACAGCCTCCTCCTTAGAACACTCTCCACACAAAGAGCATCTAAACAAACAAAACATCTTGACAAGATGCCGAAGGCCATAAATATAGTTAATATCATATCACCCTATAAGAGATTGACATAATAACAAGCCCTAAGGAAAACTAAATAATACATCCGCTGTTTTACTTTAATTTGATTTTTTTTGACAATTAAACCCTTAGGCAAGAACCGAGCTTGTCCATTTATGCAATTGATATTATATCATTCACTGAGCTGATGTAACACTTTATAAAATCCTTGTATGCAAAATTTAAAGTAGTAAAGAACTGTATTAAAAATCAACCATTATACAACCTATATCCTATCATACAATACTAGCTTCCATAAAGACAAATGAGTCAGCTATGAGTGATCGACTGCAACATGATACCGAGGACGGTATCATGAATTACTATTCAATACGCTTAATTTCTCTAGAATATTACTTCTTGTAAAAGTAATCAATATAATAAAGTCATTCTATGCCTGTTCCAGGCCCAAGTTATCTTATGTTCGATAATATTTCATGATATAATAGGTGCATGAATTAATAAACTTGAAAAAGGTTCAAGAATATCACTTTCTATAAAGCAGTATTGTGCAGTACATTCAATCCCCATTGAGAACCGTTATAAAACTACAATTTAGTGATTTACACCATGAATAGAGAAATCTCCCTGTACTGAAAATAAATGAGTACGTACAAAATGTAAGATATATATTTATTTATTTATCTAGTAATGAAACAATCTTTGTATATCATGCAAATTTCAATCCAAAGGGAATCATGAGGAGCGTAACAGAGCGCTTTCGGCCGTAGCCATCATCAGTGTTACCTGAGAGTAAGCAAAACAACCCCTTGTCAGTGGAGAATCAAAGAACGTTGTTGAATTGAGACAATGGTTATTTTTGGTAAAAATTTTTGTGAGATGAATACTCAGTTATAAATTTGTTGGGATTAAATTTTTTTTATTACAAAAAAAGGGGGGGGGGTTAGCTAAAGTTAATAATTAAGAATGATGGTTTTTGTCTCATTTTTGTACGTAAAAAAGAAAATGGTGGACTTTTTTTCCTTACTTGTCAGTAGAGAAAGGACATATCCATGGATCAAACACAAAACAAAAATCGACAATGTCCACAATTAAATATCACACATTATAAAAGCTTTAAGTAAGCACTCTCCTACTTCAATTTTAGACAGCCTCCTCCTTAGAACACTCTCCACACAAAGAGCATCTAAACAAACAAAACATCTTGACAAGATGCCGAAGGCCATAAATATAGTTAATATCATATCACCCTATAAGAGATTGACATAATAACAAGCCCTAAGGAAAACTAAATAATACATCCGCTGTTTTACTTTAATTTGATTTTTTTTTTGACAATTAAACCCTTAGGCAAGAACCGAGCTTGTCCATTTATGCAATTGATATTATATCATTCACTGAGCTGATGTAACACTTTATAAAGTTCTTGTATGCAAAATTTAAAGTAGTAAAGAACTGTATTAAAAATCAACCATTATACAACCTATATCCTATCATACAATACTAGCTCCCATAAAGACAAATGAGTCAGCTATGGGTGATCGACTGCAACATGATACCGAGGACGGTATCATGAATTACTATTCAATACGCTTCATTTCCCTAGAATATTACTTCTTGTAAAAGTAATCAATATAATAAAGTCATTAAATGCCTGTTCCAGGCCCAAGTTATCTTATGTTCGATAATATTTCATGATATAATAGGTGCATGAATTAATAAACTTGAACAAGGTTCAAGAATAATACTTTCTGTAAAGTAGTATTGTGCAGTATATTCAATTCCCTCTGAGAACCGTTAGAAAACTACAATTTAGTGATTCACACCATGAGTAAAGAAATCTCCCTGTACTGAAAATAAATGAGTATGTACAAAATATAAGATATATATTTATTTATTTATCTAGCTACGTAGGGTTTTTGATGGTGATGACGAATGAGAGCAAGGTTCTCTCCTACAAGCAGTCCTTGATTAATGAAACGGCGTATTCTGTTTACCTCAGCAACCTGGTAACTATATATGCTAACTTATCTAGCCGGAAATAAGATTATTCCAGTAAGGGCGAATTAGAAATTCTTAAACTTTTTATCAGGCTTACGCACTACCTCCTCTTTGGAGAGTTTACCAAGAAAGAGATTGAGGTCAAGTCAAGATCGTCTACCTCGAACGCCAAGTTCAATGTTAAAGGGCCAGAAAAAATTCGATGAATAAGCCCACTTTACATTGTCCTGCGAATCACGTAAAAAAACCACAAGATGATTACCACCAAATTTAATAACATATTCAACAAACACAAATGTCGAAACACATCGTCAAGATTGCACTTTTTGATATTGCCCAAATCACGTATGTTAGAATCGTGGATGAACGTAATTTATTTGCTCTCGGTCGAGGAACGCTTGAACATCTTTGTATTCCTAAAACCACTTTCGAAGGTGAGGATATTTGGCTGATCGCTGTGATATTTTAACACATAATTATTGTCGAATTGACTCTCACTTGTTTGTGATATCCCATATCCTCCCTACCTCAATTAGTTAATTATGTAATGCAACTTTATATCCATCCAATGATCCATCACTTTTATACCAAATTAGGCAGTTCTGCATACAAGAAATGTAATACATTTTAAAAAATTATTTGTACGTGTTTGTTAATATAAAAGGCATAACGCGTTAGGTTAGTTGTTATTACTGTTTCAAGTTAGGTATATGTGGATTTAGATATATTTTGACATTAAAAAATAGGTACCTGAATTATGAAGTCTATGAAGCCAATTTTGTATCCTGTCGCTAGATTTGCATCTTGACAAAACATTTCGTTCATGTTATACCGGTTGTTATTTCAGTCACACAAAAGTAATATAAAAAAGGAAAACTTTAAAATTCCAAGCGTGATTTACAATCCCTCCGCTTCTCGTTTTTGTTTCCATATTCCGGAATTCTTTAGCAGAAGCGGTCTAAAGTTAAAATTGATGATATTATTCCGCTGGGTTTATATGGTGGAAAGGCAACACCGTCACGATTTATATGATAGCGCTTTTAAACGCCACTCTTGTTAAGCACTGTTGCATTAATCTTAATCATAATTATCTATTTGTCGTGTCCAATTTTATAAGCAATCCGAATGATAAAGTATCATAGTATTACGCGCTTTTATCCTCCATGATTATTACACAACGCAGTATGCATGAATCATACGCCAGCACAAATACAAAGATAAATATACGTTCGAGGCACCCTGCCACGGCTCGTACCTTTTTTTATACGCCCTGATATCTTCATTGCCTTTACTTCTAGGCAATGGTTTTTTTTTTAATTTCTTTATTACGGAAATACGTTAAAAGTTATTCGTATTTCGTACACATGAATGGGCTCAGATAGGGTGCTCCACTGCGACCCATGGTCTATTGTGACTCACACTGACCCAGAAGCTCGATCCTTTTCATAAAATCGGATTCGCGTAGTAACCGTCTTGCTGTGCGGACTGGATTTCGCGGGGTCTCCAGTAAAATTGAGCCCGCACGCGTTCTTTACCCGAATATCGTGTTTTTTCAAGCCGAATAAGTTAAATCACCGCGTGATTTTCTATACGGCTAACATTTACTGATGTGTTTAGTACGTTCTTATTTTCTATGATCTAGCCCGCGGCGCGCGGGTAGTAGATTAAGAATCTGAAATTTTTGTAGTTCCTGAGGACGGACCCCCAGACTCGCCGAAATGTCTGAGACGGGCGACGACGTATCCGAGTTGTCGCATGACTTTTCACTGCAAAGCGAGAGAACCAGAACGCTCAAAGAAGTTAAGAAACTTATCGTAACGTTTCGCGAAAACCCGAAATGTAATGAATGCCAGCATTGGCACTGTGTTGTTGCTGATACTAACGACCGTCCTCAAGAAGAACTTGAGGAAGCGTGTTATAGAGGCATAGCGCATACACGTGATGTCCACCCGAAGAAGCCTAAAGCGTGAAAAGCCGTTGTGTCCAAGATTGACTGTGGCGAAAAGAGCAAAGAACCCAACCAGTGGTCATGGCAAAAGGTAAAACCGATTCTTCTCCTACGTTTCCGAAGAAGAAGAAAATATGCAGCACTGAAACCCAAAAGTCCGAAGAAAATAGCGGCAAAACCGAAGGTGGCGTGCGAAGCGTCCTTCACTTGACCGCTACGGCTTCACAACAACGAAAACCAATTCAGCAAAAATGCCTGCTACCGACAGTATCGAAAGTTCAGCTCCGCCCACCGAAACCACCATAGCTCCTCTCCTTGACCAGGCTGCCTCCTTGGCAACGCCCATGGGAACGCCCATGGATATACCCTCGGAAGCTTCGAGCTCGAAATCGCTTTTCAAAGTTCCGTTTAGATCCCTTAAATTTAAGCGAACAATAAAGCAGGTATATACGGATGGTAGCGGAGAATTTACCGTTAAGATTAGCAACAGATTCCAGCCGCTAATTGACCAGGAAGACGAAGGCGAACAAGACGCCTCACAGGCAATGTCAGGAGCCGCCGCTAAGCCGCGATTTACCCGCCGGAAGAATACACTTAGGCTAAGCCTGCACCGCCGCCACCAATAGTTACCTGCGGAGGCCCCGAGAGCCACCATCAGTTCGCTGATCAACTTCGCAACTTGAACATAAAGGACTATAAGTTAAAGTACACCAGTAACTCGGTTGTCATATGGTGCAACGACCTGAATAACTGGAGAAAACTTAAAACTCACTTCGAAAATGAGAGGATCGGCTACCACTCTTATGCCGAAAAGCTATCCAGAACCCACGCCTTCGTCCTGAAAGGGCTCGATGGCGAAATCACAGCACGAGAGGTACAAAATGCCCTAGTCGAAGAATACGACATGTTCATTAAGGCCGTGTACCTGATGAAAAAGACTGCAACTCCCCTCTTTCTGGTCGTGATCGAAGCTGGGGTAAGTCTGAAGCATCTAAACCAGAAATGCAGGAATTCGATGAGAGTTAGAATTTTCTGGGGCTACCGCAGAGTTGCAAAACCAATAATGCAGTGCAAGCGGTGCCAGGGACATGGCCATGCCTGGTTCCACTGCATGCGTCCTTGGCTCTGCTCAAGATGCGCCGGCAATCATGGCATTACTGACTGCGAGAGCAGTATGGTTAAATGTGTCAATTGCGAAGGAGAACACAGGTCCATCGACATAGAATGCCCTGTATATAAATACAAAGTTGGCCAGCTGCGACGTCCCCAACAGCAACATTCACAACCGCCCTCAGGCAAAATTTACAAACCCGCACCGCCGTCGACAAGATCTGCATGGCAGAGGACCGGATCGAGAGCAGATGAAGCCAACTTTAACGCAGCCTTTCCGCCTATAAGAAGAAGAAGTGCTAGTGCTAGTGCTCGCGATAATGTCAGTGCTACGCGCGAAAGTGCTCGAGTGCATAGCAATAAAAATCAAACCGTAAGTAACAGCAATCTTAACCCTGCACAGGTGATGCAGTAGTTGACACATTCACTAAACTTCAAACCATTACAGATAAAATTAATAGCCTAGTTGACATGGAAGAACTCCTTAAAGCGCTTGAAGCCTTCGACAGCATGCTAGATGCTTGCGAAGGTAACAAGAAATCTATCTTGCAGGAAACCTTAAGGTTTTTCTCAAGTGAAATTGATAAATTTAACTTTTAATTAACTTTTAACTCGTCTCCTCAACGCAATTTGCTTTCTTTTTATGATAGCCCTCAAAAATGTATATATTGTATATACTTTCTGTTGTGTATGTCATCACTAAGTAGGTTTTTTTTTCTATGTTTCTCCTACAGATCGTTCTCTATACGTTCTTTTATCACTGTAATACAAGATTCCTAGCACTCACAACACTTGTGTCAACAACTTACTGCATCACGGTTGAAGGGCATTGCCTAAGTAACTTGAATACCTGTCTGGATTGCTGTTGACTTATTAGTATAAGTATGTCCCCTACTATGTAGGGTAACCCAACGAGCATGTGCTCACTAGTACGTAGAAGCTCTGTTGTTGAAAGGTGTAAGTTAGTAAGCAAGCATTGGTATTTTAAATTTTATAGGAAATAAATAATTCTGATTCATGAAATCGATTAGCTTTCTGGGGTGGATAGTCTTCAAATCTATAAGTATCATTTGAGAATTTCCAAACACTGCGACAGTGATTAGTTTATGTGCTGTACCTGCTGTCGGCCATGTAGAAGTTTGCTAGTTCTCACGCCTAATGGCAGATTCATTACCATATTTAAATGTATCTTCTTCTTCGTCGGCCTTATCCATTCCGGATGTTGGCTATCATCATGGCAATCCGCACTTTGTTGGCTGCAGCGCGGAACAGTTCAATGGAAGTCACGCCAAACCACTTCCGTAAGTTTGCGAGCCAGGAAATTTTTCTTCTACCAGGTCTCCTTCTTCCTTTCACTTTACCTTGCAGGAACAGCTGTAGTAGACGATACTTGACAGTGCCCAAATACTCAAGTTTGCGTTGTTTTATGGTACTCATGAGGGTTAGTTGGCAGTTCATTCTTCGAAGGACCTCTTCGTTGGTGACTCGGTCAACCCAGGGAATTCTTAGAAGTCTTCGATAGATCCATAGTTCTTGATCCTGATCCTTTTTTTCTGTTGCTTCGGACAACGTCCAAGCCTCGACACCATACAACAATACTGAAAAAATATAGCATTTTATCATTATCTTCTTGAGCGTCATGCTGAAATCTCGACAGCAGAGGAAGTGCTTCATTCGTGTGAACATTGTTCTAGCCTTTTCGATTCTATACTTTATTTCTTTAGAGTGGTCTCCACGATTCACTGGGGTTATAACCAAGATAAGTAAAACTACGTACTCTCTCGATGGCTTCGATTTTACAATACAGCGCACCGTGTTGATTAGGGGACTTACTTATAACCATGTATTTGGTCTTCTTAATATTCAGTTCCAGCCCGTATTGTTCGCTTGTGTGTGTAACTCTGTTGGTAAGGTTTTGTAGCCCCTTCAAGTTATCGGCCAGTAAAGTCGTCGGCATATCTCATATTGTTGATTAACTCACCATTCACCTTAACGCCGTCTGTGGTGTCTTCTAGTGCCTTCCTAAATATTTTCGCCGAGTAGAGATTGAAGAATAAGGGTGATAAGATGCAGCCCTGTCGGACTCCACGTTTGATTTCTAAGGCGTCCGACTCATTATTTTCAAGATTTATAGTTGCTTTCTGATTCCAATAAAGATTGGCAATGATCCTTATGTCCTTTTCATCTAAGCCCTTTTCACGAAGAACTTTTACCATTGTTTCGTGTTGACAGCGGTCGAAAGCTTTAGTATAGTCTATAAAGCACATATAAACGTCGCAATTCATATCCCTACAGCGTTGTATAAGAACTTGTATGGCAAATAATGCCTCTCGAGTACCGATGCCGTTGTGACATAAGACTGATGGTGCTGTAGTCACCACAAGATTTAGGGCTGGACTTCTTCGGTATGGTGATAAATGATGAAACAAGTCAGTCAGCTGGAATCGTGCCACTATCATAAATATTATTAAATAGAGACGTCAAGGTGGTAATACAATGCGTGTCCATGATCTTAAGCACTTCCGCTGGTATATGGTCGGGACCAGGAGGTTTTCTGGTTTTGGCGCTTCTAATGGCATGTTTAACTTCGTCAACCGATATCACTGGGCCTTCCGTATTGTTTGTTTTGTCAAGTTTTTCTGGACGCTGATCATCTTTGAAGAGTTCAAGTATGTATTTCTGCCAGGGTTTTAGTTTTCCGTTTACTTCATAGACAAGCTTGCCTTGTTCATCCATAATGATTTCTGTTATTCTTTTTTTGTGTCTGTCTAAGACTTCTTTGATCTTTTTGTACATATTAAACGCGTCATGCTTACAATTAAGTTGTTCAATCTCTTGACATTTCTCGCTCATCCATCTCTCTTTAGCTTCTCTGTTTTTTTTGTTTAATGGCACTGCGAATTTGTCGATAAGCTATGAGGTTGGCAGTTTTCATCTTTCGTCTGTCTTCCATCATCTCTCGTCGGTCATCCACTGCTTCTTCTTTTGTTGATTTTTAGTAGGAGTCAGGAATTGCTCACAAGCCTGGGTCACCGATTCTTTGAAAGCTGTCCACGTGTATTCTATTTGAGTTTCCTTTAGTATTGTCTTTTGTAGTTCTGCACTAAACTTATCGTCCTCTCCACTGCATGTTGTATTTCCTTTTCCTACAGCTAGTCGACATCATATTGTTTCTTATTCTGTGTGACTTGGGTAAACCAAGTCTTTCGTGGTTTAGCCCTCAGTACGCAGACTATGGGAGTGTGATCAGATTGAACATCTGCTCCTGAGTAAGATTTGACCGAGATTATGCTGTTTCGAGACCTCTGATTAATTAGGAAAAAATCTATTTGATTTCTTACGATATTATCTGGTTTGTCCGCTGGTGCTTTTCCAAGTGTACAAGCGCCTTGGTGGTAGTTTGAACAATGTATTTGTTATTACCATGGGTTCTTCTCTGCAGAATTGTACCAATCTATCTCCTCTTTCGTTCCTCCGTCCCAGTATAAAGTCACCCACTATTTCGTCCTTCTTTCCGTGTCCAACCTTAGAATTGAAGTCCCCCATTACTATGTTTACTTCTCTTGCTTTAACGTACTTAAGTGCTTCTTTTATTTGAGCATAGAAGCCTTCCACTTCCTCTCCACTTTTGTCCGCTGTGGGAGCATATATTTGGATAAGATTTATGTTTAAATGTTTTCCTCTGAGCTTTAGCAAAATAACCCTGTCAGAGTATGGCAGGCAGCTAATAATGGAAGACTTCAACTCCTTCCTCATGATAAATCCAAGTCCCTGTCGGTGGTTTCCCTCCCCGTTTCCAGCATAATACACTATATGATCTCCTGCCTGGCATTCTCAATTTCCTCTCCATCTCATTTCGCTGATACTTATCACGTCAATACTCAATCTGTTCATTTGCTTTATTGTGTTATGAATTTTTCCTGCTTCAAACATACTTCTGATATTCCAGGTGCAAATTTTCAGGCGATTCTTTGCACCCTATGACCATTGAAGGTCTGCCCGGGACTGACGGCCATTCTTGTGGTTTTTCCAGCCATAAATACTTTCCTGGGAAGAGTTAGTGTAGTGGTTTTCCGTTGCCTTCTACACCGCTGTACAAACGCCGTTTCAGTGGATGCCACTTCGCCGTTTGCTGTCCGAAAGACAGCCAATAATGTTTCTCAAACATGCATGTGGACAGTTTTGAGACAGCCAGCTGCCGCTGCTCAGTGCTAGTTTTGGCCCGCCCCGAGTATTTAATTTCCTCGGTACCACCCATATAGGGGAGGCATTTCCCTATCCGCCACCTGGGGAGGCGCCCGATGGGGTACTAGCACGGCTTGATTTTAATATAGGTTCGGGAAAACCACTACCTGTGACCGGTTCCGACTTTCACAAGTCTCATCAGACAGGCTAGTGGGTACCTTTCCCGAACCTAACTGAAAACCCAAGCTCCATGTCAATCAAAGTCGTTATAGATAAACGGTAAGATGTTAACTCGTACTCCCTCTGCAGTGCACTGCTAGGAGTTTTAAAAATCCGAAGAACGTTTCGTAGATCAATTTTGATATGTAGGCAGTAACCACATACAAAACCTATATTTGGACTCGATAGTACCCTTTAATAAAAGTATGGTGTTTCTTATGTGTATTACCCTTTAATAAAAGTATGGTGTTTCTGAATGTATTTTGCGCGGTAATTTTCTCCATTTGTCTACAAATTGCTGTGATGTAAGCGATTTCCAGTACTAGTTCTGGCCCTGCGAAGGCCGTTGCAGCCGCCTGCTTCGCATGAGCATCAAGTCTCTCGTTCCCTTCATATTCTGTATGTCCAGCTATCCAGATCAATGTAAGTTTATTTTCCGTACCTAGTTTGGTGAGTAATTCCTGATAGTTCTACATTACCTTGGATGAACAACGGCTAGAGTCAAGAGCTTTCAAAGCCATTTGACTCCGAGAATATATTGATTGATTTGCCTTTTCAGTTTCTATCGATGAGCTACTGTGCAACCATATTAATGGCTTGAATATCAGCCTGAAACTGGATGCGTGTTTGCCCAGGGAACACTTGAGCTCTCCCTTATCATTTTTATTCCATGCAGCGGCTCCTGTACCATCACTGGTCCTGGAGCCGCCAGTGAACCAACTATTATATGGTGTTCTCAGATGTTCCGGGTCTCCCGCCCTTTCGTTCCTCTCTGGTAGGAGGACGTCATAGGCACGGTAGTAGTTAGGTTTGGTAGGCATAACATCTGAGGATAGACCAAACACACTGTCCCGTTTACTAGCGTTTTGCAGCTTGTTGGACAGCATGTGATCGCCTGCGGACTATTACTCACCGCTTGTGTCAATCGATACGTAGCCCATCTGGCTTTCCTCTGCGGCACTATTTGGAGAGGTTGGCAGATTGAGGAGATACTTAAGCGCTGCCGTAGGTATAGGGCGGAAGTCGGCACTAAATGCCAGACACGCCTGTCTTTGCAAGGTGGATAATTTGATTCTCGCAAACCTCTGTAAGCTCTTAGATTACCAAGCTTCTGCCCCATATGTTACTGTTGGTTTAATAACCGCATTATATAGCCAGTGCATTTGTTTGGGATGTAAGCTTTATGTTTTGCCACAAATGCATCTGCTGATCCATAATGACATTTTTGCTTTTGCGACAGTTTTATCCAGATGCGCATTCCAGTTAAGTATTTTATCTATGGTGATGCCCCGATACTTCACTGTATTTGCAAATGGAATGGTTTCTACTTTGAGTGACGGTGGTCTTGGCTTTTCCAGTTTTGTCTCCCCTGTGAATGGTACCATAACAGTTTTGTGTGGGTTGACAGAAAGTTGTTCTCTTTCACACCCCTCATAGACCACCTCTTGAAGATCACCTGTGATGGTTCTTTGCGAGTAGCTTCTTATAAGCATCATCCGTGTATGCCTGAACTTCCACATCCCATAGCGAGAGGTCCCCTAGCAGACTACCACAGAAGGGGCGACAACACCCCACCCTGCGGACACCCCCTAATAGCCCTAAATCTGTTGCTCTCCTCCTGTAGGTTTGTTATGGCTACTCTGCAATTTAACATACTCTCGATCTAGTTCCTTAAATGCTTCTTCAATGTCTAACAATAGACCTACTGTGATACAGGTAACAGAAAAATAATAATATCGACTTGGGAGTCTGAAAAAAAGGATGAGGTGTTAAGTAAAATCAGTGCAGTGTGTCAAAAACCTGCAAAAAAACAGAGGAAAAAAAGAAGGAAAAACTTGAGGTGCTAATGTCAAAGTTAGACGATACTGAAATTTGGTAATGAAAGATAAAGACTAATACTAATTAGAAGTTTTTACTTGCAATACTATGCCCTATTATATTGTTTCTTATCTGTTATTAGGACGATTGTAGATTATCTTAATTAAAAAAATCTGCTATTACAGAAAGGTCTTCATCTCGAGCTGAAGCAACAAACCAGTCAAGAGTCAAGCTTGTTACAGGTGCTGGGTATACATCCCTGTTGTGATCACAAATTATGAGAGTCTACCCGTGATAATGTCAATGTAAAGTAGGATAATTTCCTCATTA
The DNA here is from genome assembly GCA_016904865.1 of Pissodes strobi. Taxonomy (NCBI): domain Eukaryota; kingdom Metazoa; phylum Arthropoda; class Insecta; order Coleoptera; family Curculionidae; genus Pissodes; species Pissodes strobi. The sequence goes on from JAEQML010055504.1 coordinate 16,420, forward strand.
AATGCACTAAAAAAATATAACTGAAAAAATATGTCTTACACATTCTCTTTGAAGCAGTTAGTTCCAAAAGTTTAGCTTCAAACATTTAAATTAAATCTGCTTAACTCGAGATACAATAAAGCAGAATATTTTCGAAACTCACTTAAAAACTATTATGAGATCCTTCCCTAAAAGACCACAGAAAGAAATTGATTAATAAATACCCCATAAATTAATATGCATTTGGCAATAAATTGCAGGATTGCATCCAGTCAGGTAAAGGTTTGAGCGAAACAGAAAAAGAATTAAATCATATCGTAAAAACATTCAGCAGAGATCATTGGGCAGATAAAGAATGCGGGTTATTTAAGCTATTAGCACCCAATATGGAAAATCAGACATATATATTCTCAGAATAACACTGAACTAGCCGTTACTTGATAGAAATTCATTATAATTAATTGAACAATGAAACAAATTGTTTTAATTTCCACTTATATTAACTTGAACTTGACATATGTTTTGACACACTGTGTTTTCTTCAAAAGTTTGCTTTGCGTCGAAACATATGTCAAGTTCAAGTTTATATAAGTGGAAATTAAAACAATTTGTTTCATTATACTATATATTCTCAGAGACCACAAATGCCACCAAGGAATTAGGTATTACTTCCGGGTGAGGAGTGACCTCTTTCACAGTTGGTTCTCTACCAGGCACGATAAAGCAATGGAATAAAATTACTCCAAATAGCGTAATTTTAACATAGATTACTCACGTTTCTATTTATACTGTCAAAATAATTTATTCAGCACTCACCTTCTAATATTATAATACAAAAAACTGATATACCTAAATATAAATAGACTTTAAAGAAATTACCTTAAATTGGAAGTATTTCAAAATGTAATCCTCAACGTAAAAATTTAAATAAATCCATATGTAACGCTCAGTTCCCAAACAAATACAAACCTAAATTTACATAAATATACAAGTTTACAATAATCTCCAAGTTCACAATAATCTCCAAGTTCACAATAATCTCCAAGTTCACAATCGGTGGTACAGCCTTTAGTGCAGGGACAATGGCGGCCCCCAGCTTTTAGACAGTGGAGAAGGGTCGTGGTGAGTTATAATGCCTGAGCGCCACGCGGTTAACTTATCGCCATGCCCTGATGTTGGATCTTCAGTGAGATTGGACCAATAACCACGAATTGCTCTCCTCCCCGCTGTAACCTATTGAAAAACTTGGAAGGGGAAACAAAAAGAAATATCACCCCAATTAAACAAAAATAACGAGTGTATATTCCGTATTGGTGACTATACTGTTGAATTAAATAAGAAAAATAATTGCTATAAGAAGAATTTCTTGTATATGTAGCTATGACAATTAATATATCAATGTATGCTAAAGATCGAATATTAAAAGTAACCGTTTAATGTTAAATAGTAATTTATGTTATATCTACGGCGCCCTATAAATACGAATACGTGATCACGTGTCGTTTACATGCCCTTGATTGGTGTTATCAACCTATGCCGTACAAAAATATGATAACTTCTTCTACTTCTACACTATAAATAACTCTAATCAATAAGCCAGAAGTTAACGTGCTAGTTCAAGTGTACTAGATTCATGTAAATATAATATTCACCTATTAAATGGTATCCGTACCAGAGGTAAACCTATATGATTACGCGTCGATACGCTATGCTTATATGCGAACAGTTTCAAAACTATTTACATTATACGACGCTGAAAAGGAGTAAAATACGCGATCAAGACTATGCTGAAATGAATTAATAATACGCCAAAACTATCCGGATTAGCTGGATAATCCAGTATGCCTATGCTAACTATTGAGAATAATTCGTTACTCCCAAATAACTTGAAGGTAGCTATATTTTAAATTAAGTCAAATCATTAATACTTTCATTAAGCAAATTCATCCGAAACTTTAATTTAAGTAGCCCTAAATCACCAATCAAATAAAACACAATAATAAAATGAAATAAAATAAAAGTCCCAAAATACTCTAGATAATATCCTAAATTAAGACTTATCTGATACGTTATCAAGCCAACAGTGAGTTCACCCAGGATCTAGGTGTTCACACACTCCGTATGCGTTGAGACTTGGATCAGACAGCGGGACACGCAGTCAATTGATGGTTACTCCGAAACCACGTGTTGTCGGAGGAGTCTCAGTATGCAGTCTGGAAACCCAGGTAGGAAACCGGATCGTAAGAGGACAATGGAAGCCCCATAACCAATGATCCCAAAATAAAAATCCAAAAATAGAAATCCAAAAATCCAAAAACAGAAATCCACAAATAGAAACCCCTGAAACAAATAGGGCAAATTATAACTGTGATCAAACCAAAATATGAAGGAAACAGATACGGAACCTCAACAAATAACAGATCAAAACAATATCTGTATCAAAATTACTCAAACAACATACCTTTAGATGTTAAACGGGGTTCAAGTGTGTGGCAGCTCTCGAAAATCAAATCCCCAAACGTGGGTGCAGGTGGTCGAAACTACAAATCTTCCTTCATCTACAATCATCCATCAGACGAGAAACCATCGACGACCACAATCCTGCTCAAGGGCTTCGTTGAATAATCCCCTAACTAGGGCACTGTATATTTCACACTAAATATCAGTATCTCAACGAAAATTCCCAATTTCGAGAGCTCGGCACTGAAACCTACTGGTTCCTTAAAGATCACATAAAGACTAAATTGGCTTGCTCCGAAAATGACGAGGCTAGCAGAATTAACATTGCGCCGGCCCAACATTCTATGTTGCCAGAAGCGTCCCTATTTGTGACAAAGTACTAGGAAGTTATGATGTCATACTACCGGATTCGCCAAAACAAGCGCTAAAGCGACTTATTATCGAAATGATTTAAATCAGTTAGAATCTACTTTTATATGCTTGATGGGAATATATAACCCACGCGTTATGCGGCAGTCTAAAAGTACAATCAACACGCACCACTAATAGCATTATGCCAAATAAGGCATTAACTTGGCAACCGTGTCGACCGTGAAGGCCACGCGCTTGTCCAGAAAGCTGTCACTTATACCGCCAAAATTATCCTCCACAGACTATGTCAAACATAGACCAATTTCGTTCGCGTCGGTAGAATCTACTCCGAGCTGAAATATTATCGAACTTTAATAATGGAGAGTTCGTGTAATACTGCGCCAATATGCAAGCCAAGAGGGCTAAACATTGATACCATCCAATATAATCAGCAAATTCAAGCGTATGATAGCTAAATCCTACAATAAATGCAACGCGAATTAGAGTGATTCTCGAGTCGATATCGACGGAGGGATCCAATGCGATTTCCACCGGTCGTGTAGTCTATGGTTTAAAACCGGAGTGACATGACATACTTCTAACAAACGTCAATGTTTCATTCCCAAAATGAAAATATTCCGTAATCACCTAAGCAAAACAATATATTATCAAGTATAAATCAACGAGAAAATTACCACAGAATGACCATCAAGTGTACAAAAAGTAAGTTATAATTACAGTGTTAGATATCCCTAAATAACCTTAAAATATAACTCGGCATGTCCAAACTCCAATTACTCGGCTAATCTGTAAACAATCTATCACTGTTGTTTTATTTTAGACACAACCCTCCAAGAAAGGCGAAAATATATTCTTGATTCCAAAATACCTCGAATCAGCAATTAAAAACCATAATTAGCAGGGCCGAAAAGAGTGGATGGCCATCAAGGTGTATTATCGAACTGAAATAATGAAAACAAGCCAAATGATTAGAAGAAGGGTTTCTTTCTCCATTTAGAAAGACAGCATAATAGGACAAAACCAAGGGGAAAATACCAATATACAACGAAGCTTTGTGGTTCCAGCTGCAACAATATATCGTGTGTGTAAAGTTAATTCGTTCAAAAGAAGGCATGTACATTTGATATATTATAAAGACATAAATATGAAATATTTGCTTTAGAATACCTAGTTTAATGGATTGGGTTCCATCCTTTTCCAATACTAGTCCTATTGTGGTGATTATCTAATTTTTGTAGTCTATTTTAATAAATAATATGATGTTTGATTATTTTCCCTCCAGAAATAGATCAATTTTAGTCGACTTTAATCGACTACGTAAATTTTTAATTTGATCCTTCGCCATTTCGTCCAGAAAAAAAAATAAATGCGTATAGGTAATCGTAGCCCGTTACACATAAGAGCTCCTCATTTTAAGCTTGAAGGTTATAGAACTACTGTTCTTAGTTACAAATTCATTTTATTTTAAACGGTCAGATATAATGAGATTCACCTCACCATATGCGACGAGTCATAGTTTGTAGATGTAAATCTTAAGGTGATTGTTATGGTTTCAGCTAGTCTCCTGCATTGCCGAGATGGTACCATTGAGATCGCCTCCGGCAGCTGTACATGCATGCATCGCGGCAAGTCATGGTACACGTTACCACTAGATGGAAGCCTCAGAGCAGTTTATTTATTTACGGCTCATCCATTTACAATAAATTCCAATAGGGAAGAACAATTACAATAAAACTATAAAATTCATATCTATAAAAATTACAGCATTAAAATTATACTAATCCTATACATAAAATATACACAATAAGACAAAGATTAAAATATCACCATAAAGTTATATAACATTTCTTAATTTGCTCTGAAGACTGCGAAGCGAGATGTTAAACTGACAAATATCCTGTTCCAGTATTAACTGATTGGCCTTAAGAAGCATTCTAGTGAGCGACTCATTACAACCATAATTAGTCGGGTGAAACGGAGTTTTAAAGGCACAAGTGCAACGTTGAGGTCAATCTCTCCCAACAACTCAGGACAGTCAATACGACTGTTAAGAATCACATGTAAGGAAGCCACATCGAGCATCCCACGCCTGACCTCCAAAGAGTCCAAGTTCAATCGTGAAAGAATTTCCTCATAAGTAAATTCCTCCCTTACCAAACCTATTCTATAGACAGCAATTCGGACAAACTTCCGCCGAACTCTCTTTATATATTGAATATGTACCTGATAATTTGGTGACCATATGACTGCTCCATACTCAATAATAGGTCGAACCAGGGCACAATACAAAACCTTCAAAGCATGAACTGAGAGGCCAACAGTAAAACGCTGAATAAAGCCTAACACACTCATAGCTCTCGCTACCATATTTCTGATATGTGTTATGAAGGATAGTTTACAGTCAAGAATTAAACCAAGGGCCTTGATGACATCAGGTCTAAGCAAAGATGTGTCATTCAACTTATAATCATGCGCAGCAAATGCACCCCGATAAAAAGAGAAAATATTACATTTCGATATATTCAGGTTCATTTTGTTAATGGAACACCATCTTTGAAAACTGTACAAGTCAGCCTGCAGCAGAGAATAGTCATCCGTTGTGACCACCGATCGGAACAATTTAATGTCATCAGCAAACATTAAAATATTGCTATGTTTGATGCAGCAAAAATAGATCCCTGTGGGACGCCTGAGGGAACAGGTTTTGGACCAGAGATGCATTGTGCCAACTTTACGAGCTGAGTTCTGCCTGACAAAAAATCCTGAATCCAACCCAAAAAAGCACCATCAAAGCCAAATGATCTTAGTTTAGCGAGAAGAAGGCCATGGTTGACTCTGTCGAACGTCTTTGAGAAGTCCGTATAGACAGAGTCAACCTGACCATGCTTCTCCAGAGTTCTAATCACTGAGTTCTGGTAAAGGGCCAGATTAGAGATTGTGGATCTGTCAGACATAAACACATGTTGTTCTGGGTTAATTATACCTTTTACATCCCATGCCAATCTCTTGCTGACCAGACTATCCAAAACCTTTGGAATCTCTGACTGCAGAAATGTTGATGTAGATAGATATCTGTTAAACAACTCACACAAAGGTTTAACCAAAGTACAGATGCATTTCTTCAAGAGCACCGCAGGAATGCCATCAGGACCAGAAGAGAACTTACATGGAAGACCGACAACTGCATCAAAAAGTTCAGATATTTCGACATGATATGAGGCAGAACCAACTAATTTAGTATCAAATTCAAATTTTGGGGTTTGAGTTGAGTCAACAGCCACATAAACTGAAGAAAAATATGTTGAAAACATATGGACTGTCTCCTCGATATCTGTGCTGCACTGATTATTAAGAACCACTGTATCTGGTATGCTACTATCTGATCTAGAATCTCGAACAAATACCCAAAAACTCCTTGGATTAGTGCCGAAACGGTTCTCCAATCTTTCCAAATACCTCTGGTGGTAGACCTGGCGATACTATTTGCACTGCTGTCGCAGGCGTGAAGACTCCTTATACATTTCCGCAGACTGGGTACTTTTTAAATTAGAATGAGCCACCCTTTTACTAATGGTAAGTTGTCTCATATGTGAGTCAAACCACTTTGGAAAGCTAGAAGAAGTAATCTTCTGTTGAGACACAAAAATGCAAATTAAATTACCCAAGATATTATAAAATATTGAACATGCCAAGTCCACCCCTGCACCCTGAAAAAGTTTCTCCCAATTAACATTAGCTAAGCAGTCATTAATTGCTAAAAAATTTGCCGATTTGAAATCATACACATATTCATTGCAAACAGTGTTTCTAAAAGTTTGACGAACGCAAACATCAATGCACAATGCAGTATGATGAAGACTATTTTCAAAAATGACATCTAATTCCTCTATTATTATCAATTGTTATTATCAAGTCACTAAAAACTAAATCTAACATTACATTCCTATTATTTAAAATTGTACTTAGCTGACTTAAATTCATAAAAGCATAACTACTTGCTACTACATTAGCAAAAGATGTTACTGGGCAGTCCACAGCAAGTCCAAACTCATCCACACTCCACTTGGCTTTAGGTAGATTGTAATCACCAACCATGGCCATCTTAGCATTGGGATACTTTTCCTTTATATACTCAACAGAATCGCAGTGCCTTTGATATATCTCTTGGTTGGAAGCCGGAGGTATATAGAGACACCCGATAATCCATGAGTCATCACCATGGTCGACAGCAACAAAAACCTGATCCACACCCTCCTCAGTCAGCTCTACTTTCATAGCTTTTAAATATTTTCTGGTGGTTATTAGCTCCCCTCCTCCTCTTTTCTTTGAAGAAATATTCATGTCTCGATCCAGCCTAAAAACATCAAAGTCCGTTAAACCAAGTTCAGAGTCCGATACATCACTGGTTAGCCAAGATTTACTAAAAGCCAATACATCGTAGAAGCAGGAATTCATGCTTCTCTGAAATTCTTGCAGTTTTGATTTGAAACCTCCAGAATCCTGATAATAAACTGAGTATGTAGGTTTATTATCTGGGAGGTTCCTTGCTATTCCCCTGACTTTTGGGGCATCACTCGAGAAAAATTCTGCTGATCAGGTTGCACATCACTATTCTCAGAAGATCTGATATAAAACCTACGGACTATAATACTTGTTGGCTAAATTTTAAGATTAATTATCAAATCTTTATGCCCAAATCTTACTGCAATCTTAAAAGATAATTTTTAACCTTTGGAAAGCAGCTTTTCTACTGCAATATCATCTTGGACATCCAGACAGTGCTTCCGAATGTGATCAGAGATGAACTCCGCAGAAATACCAGACCTAATGTTTCCAGCATAAACGAAAGCTCTATCGTTGGAAGGTTTCTGCTTATACTCAGCGGCAAAATTGTATGAGTTATCAAACACACCTGTACCTCGAATCGATTGCTTTTTCTTGGGAGTTATGTGACTTGCTCAAGTGTGTGTGCCTTGTACTAAAGGGAGCGCTTTGTCAATTAGACCTGATACGAGGCGAGGTGAATCTCACACGATGAGATTCACCTCGCCGCTGCCATACTGAGACATATTTTATTTAGCAACCAATTTTATTTTAGAAGTAAGCAGCCTATCACAAGGAGTATGCAATAACCAGGCATGCCGGAAGAAGTTATCCACCTCCAGAAAACGATACTACAGAGGTGACATCTAGCAAAATTATCTGCTAACCAACGGCCATCGGAGCGGAGCCGGATGAATTGGGCGTAGTAGCCAAGGGATGTTAAATGAAAAATACCCTAAACTAACCGAGAATGCGCTAGAGGTCACGAAGCCTGCAGAGGTAGCTCAGGACGGAAATCTTCAATGGAACAATAGTACATTTGCATAAGACGAAGGATTCATTTTACGAGGCGGCGTTTGGAAGTAGCGTTTATTAATAGCTATTAAGACACAAGCGTGAGAAGTACGACTAGAGCAGTAGGCGAGTGCCGTAATAAATTCGTGCATTCTAATAGGCATTAAATGTACGTTGGATACATTATTTTTTTCTACAACTAGTCATAACGATGAAAAATTAGCTTTCAAAATATTGTAAGAAAATAATTACCAAGAAACTGTAAAAATTGACAATTTTTAAATGGCATGCTCATGGCCTCATGACAATCTTTAATATTGGCTGTGATGCTATATTTTGGTTGGTTATAAACTCGCATCTTAATGAAAAATCTATATTTTAATTTTAATTTTAATTGTATTTTATTTTAATAGGAGTAGAACTAAGACATATCATAAAATACTTAAAAAATCATTTAATTATGTAGTACCTATAAAACTGTATTATTTTTACAAGCTGTATACCTATCATCAATATATTATTTGAAAAGATAAATTTATATATTAATATTTTTCCTTTTGTAGATTTAAATACAATATGCATATATTTAGATTGTATAGGGCTTCGAATGACATGGCAATATATGTTTATACTCAATACATCTGTTTCGGTCAAATTGAATATCGGTCTTTCGAGATGGCGATGGCGGGTTGCTATAAAATTGATATGCATGTCATATCTCCATGCTATACTAAAAAGCACTTAATATATTTTAATAAAATAGAAAGCCTAAATAAGTGGAAAAAGATGGCTTATTACCTATTTTATGTGGTTGGGGTGAAAAATATATTATTTAAATTATTAACAATTATTGCATTAAACATGCCATGCTTGACTGTTCTAATATTAGTAATCATTATTGGGCAACAATAATTCAATTTTAAAATTTGCGGAATATTGTCGCAATCATGTTGCCGAGTTGGAAAGTTTTTTTTTTTAGGAAATATGGTTAACAGGTTCGTTAATGAAGTAATAAAACAGCTGACCTTTTCTTTAGCTGAGTTGCATTATTTATATTTAAGCATACTTTATATTGGGCTATACTTCGAGTTAAATGGGAATGGCCAGCTCCAAATAGCTAGATCGGGATTTTATTTTGCGATCGCATACTGTCATGTAAATGTTGAATTTTATTATGTTTGTTAAATTCAGTTCAGAATCCCCATTCCAATTCAATAGAACTGTACTGATCATGGTATAAGCACAAGAATAATAAATAACCAGAATCCAAGCTCACAAGGCTGATTTTGACATGTCGATCATGCACCAACTGTGCACCTACCGTGTCGTTTTTACTGTACATCAAAAGTTGTATGTTCTATATAAAACGCACTCAAGCCCTTATTTACATTTACACATAAAGGACTGTGCTACGACCGTGTTGCGGTCGCACAGTCCTAATGTTTTGTACAGTAAAAACGATACGGTAGGTGCACAGTCGGTGCACGACCGACATGTGAAAATCAGCCTTCAACCGTCACCGTTTATACTGACCAAAAGCGCTGGGTGACCTTCAATCCGTGCCGCAGCCAGAATTCCATGAGCGCACTTACTGCATTTTGACTGAATTAATATTATCCATCTTATTAAGAAAATAGTACGAAAAGCCGGATAGCTGCACTTTTTTTGAAGTGAATATTTCTGTGGTTTCATGAGAGTGATTCTTCAAGGCCGCGTCACGACATGGAAAATTTTCGTATCGCGTATGAAAAATTGATTATCGAAACCGGCTCAAATAAGTAAAATAAGTTGAGAATAAGTGAAACTAACCGAAAGTTGCTTGGACGACTAACCCAAACTAACCAAGTCATTTAAAATTTATTATAACGTATCGGAACCGGCTCAAGTAAGTAAAATAAGTTGATACCAAGTGAAAATAACCAAAAGTATGAATGCCTTTCTTATTATGTACTATATTATTAGATCATTTTGCATGTAAATGAAATATCTGGCAGCGCTAATATAGCGGAGCATTTTGATATGGTGGGATTCAACAGGAAATTATTTCTTGGAAGTTTTAAAATCAAAACTATAGCCAATATGCTGAAAACGCATCAAAACGGATATCTGTAAAGTTGTCAAATACTGATGGTTTGGAAAAATCCATGAAAAAAACTGTACTACATTCTCGCTTATTGAAACTATCGGAACCGGTTCAAATGGCTCAAATAAGTAAAATAATTTGAGACTAAGTGAAACTAACGGAAAGCTGATGAGACGGCTAACCAAAACTCACCAAATCTATTAAAATTGATTTTTATATGATTCTCTCACACGCTTTCTCTCTTATAAAATCGATAAAGAAGTATTCACTTCACACGTGTAATGTGCTACTCGCGACTTTTTTTTGCCAATCTCGAGGAATCATGACCCACAGAGTCCAAAAAAACAATAACTTTTGAAAAAAAAACAAAATTGTGTCTCTGTGTGTGAGTGTGTCTCTGTCCGTCACACAACTTTTCTCCAAAACCGTTAGGCAGATTTCTACCGAAATCGATGTTTAGGAGTTTCGGGACAATATTTCCAGACGTTTTATAAATTTTTTCTTTAATAAGGATAGTTTATATAAAGAAAAACCTTAACAAATTGGTTTTCACAGCAACGGCATTAACGATTTTCATTAGATTTTCTACATGTTTACAATTTAGTAGGCAACTAACACGTACTACTCCGTTTTTCGGTGAAAAATCGGTGAAGGTCCTTTTATTCTTGAGAAACTAACAAAATCGATTTTCTCTGAAATAGCTCTAACGATTTCCAAAGTCTGTACTTATTTACCTATTAGTAAGGCAAATAATATGCACTTGTTTGTTTTTCTAGGAAAAATATGATAAAGCCACTTTACTAGTGAAAATATTGATCTTCCCATTTTTTCTACTCCTGTGACGGAACTATGTTCCAACTTTTTTTCTAATTCCAATAAGCGAGAAGGAAGTATCGTTTATTTAATGAATTTTTCCATCGCATCAGCAATTTACAAATTCACAGATATCGCTTTTGATGCGTTTTCAGCATATGGGCTTTAGTTTTAATTTTAAAACCGTTTCAAATAATAATTTTTTGTTGAATTCTAACATATCAGAATACTCCGCTATATTAACGCTGCCAGATATTTCACTAATATGCAAAATTATCTATTAATATAGTACATAAAAAGATAGGCATTCAAATTTGCAAATAAAAAAGTACAAGTATCACAGTACAGTTACGATACGTTATAATAAATTTTAATAGATTTGGTTAGTTTTAGTTAGTTGTTCAAACAACTCTACTTTACTTAGTATAAGCTTATTTTAGCCATACGATATGGTATAATTAATTTTAATAGGTTTGGTTAGTTTTGGTTAGTCGTCCAATCAATTTTTGGGTAGTTTCACTTAGTATTAACTTACTTTAGTCATTTGAACCGGTTACGATACGTTATATTAAATTTTAATAGATTTGGTTAGTCGTTGAAACTACTTTCGATTAGTTTCACTTAGTCTCAACTAATTTTAGTCATTTGAATCGGTCCGATACATTATATTAAATTTTAATAGATTTGTTTCATCGTCCAAGTATAATACTTAGTATCAACTTATTTTAGTCATTTGAACCGGCTACGATACGTTATAATAAATTTTAATAGATTTGGTTAGTTTTGGTTAATCGTTGAATCAACTTACGGTTAGTTCCACTTAGTTTCAAATTATTTTAGTTATTTGATCTGGTTACGATACGTTATTATCAATTTTTATAGATTAGGTTAGTTTTGGTTAGTCGTCCAGGTATGGCACTTAGTATCTACTTATTTTAGTCATTTGAACCGGTTCCGATACGTTATAATCAATTTTAATAGATTTGGTTAGTTTTGGTTAGTCGTCCAATCAACTTTCGGGTAGTTATTTATACTGACGTTTTCAACGATTTAATCATTCCTAAGATATTAAAGATGTTAATAAATAAAATTTCTTATTTTCTAATCAATATGTTTATTTCGCCAAATTATTAACTTAATCGATTTTATTGTATAATATGATTTAACTTGTCCAAAAATTCATTATAACACGAAACACTCGACAAGGGAAAATGCACCCAAAGTATAACCCCGTATTTCCAACAGCTAGAATTTTACCGCATTTTAGCCGATCCGTTTACTACAGCTGTAGCGCCTACACTGGCGAGTTTCGGCGGAATTTCGGCGGATCGAGGTCACGGCAGATCGGGCGCAGCAACAAGGAAAGATTGGGTTCTGGTTATTTATTATTCTTGTGATATAAGCATGTAGGTAGCTGACGACCTTCATATCCATTAATAAATATTAATCGGCTACATAATTTTCCTCTTAGAATTATAAAACATTGATTCAGCTAAGAATATGCGCATATATAATAATATGCACATTTAAAAAAAATTTGTGCAGGATTTATGCAAGTATAAAAAGACTAATTTCACTAAATTAAGGGATTGTGTTTTGAATAAAAATAAATTAATGTTGTGTATACTTTATTAAATCACAAATACGATTTTCCTATATCAGTTTATATCAAACTTATATTATTATTATTTGTAAAAAATATAAAACGCACTGAGTTATTGAGTCTGAAACTCAAAACAGACTCAAAAAATGTGGCGCCTCTCACTCAGAACATGTCTTTTTATGGCAGTGAGGCACACACACTAAAGAAGATCCTGTGGCGCTCGACGAGCGGTGTGTGTGCGAAGATGTTTATTGACACAGTTCTTGAATAGTTGTAGGTTTTAATTAGGGGGAAACAGATGTCCTGGGAGTGAGTTCCACAGTGATGCAGTGCCCCAGATAAAGAAGTTCTAAAGCTATGTTCTAGGTGTTTCCAGTTGTACGCCGAACTGGTGCGCTCTTTCCGTCGTGACTGTTTGTCAGGCGTTGCCAGGGGTGGGATGAAGAGGGCCAAATCCTGGAACATCTGCCGTGAAAGTATCTGTAAAACATGGGCATCTCGGTCTAATGTCTGCGCTGTTCCAGTTTATCCAGATTCTGGATCAACTCCAGGCTGCCGTCGAGACTCACAGCTCTTTTCGAAATGGAATCCAGCAGCTTTAGGATGTGCTTTGGTGCGGCTCCCCAGATATGTGTGCAATATTCTAAGCACGGTCTTATTTGCGCTTTGTAGAGAGAGTATCTACTGCGGTGTATACAATTTTTTGTTGCAAAATAGCGCACCAAACTTCTGGGAGGCTGATTTTACGATGTTAGTAACGTGGTCATGACAGGATATATTGCTGTTGACCGAGACACCCAGTAGTCCGATTGACGAGGATGAAGGAATTGTTGATCCTGCCATAATGATGTCAGGCCCTTCCGTTTTGTCCCTCTTGGTAAACGTGGCTGCTTGGGTCTTGGCTGCATTGAACTGGACCAAACTTCTGTTGCCCCAAGTTTGAACTTTCTCCAGGTCTTTTTTAATTGCTGTAATCTGCTCCTGTCTGCGGTGATAAATCTCAGTCGCTGGTAGAGATTTTTCTGATCTAAATTGGGAGACAAGGGTATTGTCATCTGCAAAACTGTAAACAGTGTTATTCGTTTTGGTCAGCAGGTCGATAATATAGATGGAGAATAGTGTTGGTGATAGTATTGCGCCTTGAGGCACGCCCGCGTTAATGGTGAATGTGTCTGAGATGCGTCCATCAACTGCAATGTGCAGAGATCAGTTCTTAAGGAAACTGGCAAGCCAGCTGCAGAGAGCGGCTGGCAGTCCGAAGGATGACAGTTTGTTGAGCAGTCCGTCATGCCCAACTCTGTCGAATGCCTTCGAAATATTTAACGCAATCGCTCGAGACTCTCCGTAGTTCTCAATTGCCCTACTCCGTATATGAGTGACATAGGCCAATATATCTCCTGCCGATCTCTCTTTCCGAAAGCCGTATTAGTTATCGCTGATTATTCTGCTGTTCTCGAGGTACTTGAGTAATCGATTATGCCGGTACAAACAAGAGAAGTTGATCATAGTTCACAGGCTTTGGTTTTCCACTATTTCGAAGGCCGTATTGCTGATGGTGCTATCACCGTATTGTTTTGATTTAATTTTTTTTTAACATTCACACATTCATTTGTTTGATTTTATTTATTTAAAACCTTTAGCTTTCAACTTAAAATTATTATGCATTTTCCATCATATCAAATAATCCCATAAATATGACATAAAATACATATTTTTGTAAAACGTATTTACCTTTTTGACTCAATATGGTGTTCAGGTATTTTAGAGCCCAATTCAATAAACATCTAAAAGTGGAGTATAATAATTGTAGCAAAAAATCTACAAACTTTGAAGGTTATATTGGTAATGAACAATTTTCTAATAAGAAAGTGATCATATTAGTTAAGTAATACAATTATTTTCTTAGTGAAAAATTGCGTTACGCATATTTTCCTGTTGACTAAGTGTCATATTTCTAAGACTGTAAAATAATTTACTAATTACACATTTGTTTGCGAATAAATAACAGGGCCCACTATTAACCTCCATTGACTAATTTTCCAATATCAACGGCCTTCAGCTAATCGAACAACGATCGACAACCTTCGTTAACAATTTTTTTTTTAATATCCGCTTCTTTTAAAAACTTGGCGATATCCATTCGCGCAAATTCTCTTGACTTGCCCGATAGCCTTCATAATCATCTTTTAAGAAATGCAGTCAAACTCCTATGTTTAGTTATATCAGCATTATATTTTATGCAAAACCTTTGGATAAATTCCTAAACGATGATATTATGTTCCAACTTGCCAAATTGTTAATCTTCGTTTCTGTAAACCCTTTCTTATAGCAAAGGCCATTTCGTATTTTAACTAGGAATTATCCGGTACCAGACAGGAAGAAAATATAAAGCTTTTTCCTCAGTATCAAATTTTCAGAATCGCTCGTGTTGTAGTGTAAAAATGCATAAATAGTTTTAAAAACGTCAAGGGGAATTATTTTAGATTTATTGTTAATGGCAGTACCTGGATACCAAAGAAGCAAAGCGTTTGCACCCAATTTTAAAACCGTCCTTTGTGTTAATAGTTTCAATGTTCTCGTTTCACCAATAAATCCTGATAAATTTTACATTATAATTACCGCTTATCTTTACTCTTCAAGGGCGAAGATCAGCAATTTTACATTATACGGGTTATAACGCTTTATAAATGTACTTAATAAATAATAAAGCTAGTATCCCACATATATCGTAAATAACTATTAATTAAAGAAAATTCGTTAATTTTGCACCTTTCCGCATTATTTATGAGTAATTACTATTTTAAGCATTGTCTCAAATTTAGATTGCTAAGTTAAAAAAAAATTCTACGAAATAGTTGCAGAAGGAGTATAGCATTCTATTCTCAAGTTACTCATCCAGACAATCTACAATACTCACTAATGCTCATATTGCAAACTATCATCCGTCTGATTAAGATCCTTCATTAGATGTCTGGTGACTAATATACGAGTATATAATTGACATTGTTGCATTTCGATCCTTCATTATTAGAGCTAAAATATTTTTTAGCCTTTCGATTAACATATCATAAATCAATCTAACGTAAGACCAAATAGAAATTATTTAATATTATAATTATCAAATTAAATTGCTCTAATAGGAATAATAAATCAAACATTATTTCATTTTATGTGGAAGTATCTGCTATTTGCACGAAATGGGGAAGTTAAGGAAACATTTCCACGAAATAGACGGCAATTTTAGAATTACTCCTCATTTAATTACTTTTGTGTTAAGCATATCTAAAACTAAATATAAATTTGATATATAGGGACTTGTTATGATCCTGACACAAAATGCTGAAATTAAGTTCACGAAATTACAAATGGTATCTTCAGATGTTGTGGCATAAAAGAGTTTCTTTGCTATTATTATACTCGTAATAGGGAACGCGAAAATCAAAGATAAAATAAATCTTAACATTCATGGTAGCTGTATAAAGCCTGCTCAATTCTTCATTGAAACTTACGGTTCATAACCAGAGCTGGACTCGGTCCCGACGCCGCCGGAGGCCAAAGTACCGTACGTTGCCCCAGACCTAATTATCGTGTGGATTTCTTTCATATTTTGTGATAATATCATAAAGGTACAAACATAGTGCAAGCAGGTTGCCTGCTATTATAATTCTTCTTTCCGTAGACCGTTAGATTAAACTCAGATATTTTACTTCGACTGCATTTAATTAGCAAGATATATTTTAACTTTTTATAGATAACATCTTTTTAAAATACAGAGATTGGTTAATTATTATTTAATTTTCTTGCAAATTTTGAGTAATAAACATGCCTAAGAAAAGCTTTATACCACCCAAATCTTTCATTTTGAAATTTGGTCTTAAAATACTTTTAATTTTCATGATTTCATTCTCATCTGGCTCAAAGATATTAATAAATCATCGACAAAGATTAAAATGAAATTTTTTGATACAACATTAACTTTTATGTAGATACAGTATTCATTAAGTGACCTTTCAAATTTTAGAGACATCAATTCATTAAATTTTTTATACCAACTCTTAGGAGAAGTTTTTAAGCCATATAAGGATTTTCTTAGCTTAGCAAATTTTCCTTGATTTTCATGAAACCCTTTTGCCAATATGATGTTAACATCATCACCTATATCGCCATTTAAAAAGGCGCTACAAACATCTAGTTGATGTACCTTGAAATTAAAATGATTGCAAATAGCTAAGAAAATTCTTACAGACGGTAACTTTGCTACAGGACTATAACTATCAGCATTATATGCATCAGGTTGCTGAAAGCCTCTAGCTACTAACCTAGCCTTATACTTAGTTATTTTACCCAATTCATCCCTTTTCTTTTTATATACCCACTTGCATTCAATGACTGACTTTTTAACTTCACTCTCACTCACTAACATCCGAGCTTTATTCTCCTCCAATGCACATACCTCTTCTTCCATAGGCTGTTGCCATTTATTTGCCTCACTACTGCCCATAGCCTCTTCATAGGACACAGGTTCATCATCATCATGAGTGGCTGCCATCAAGACTCGGTCTAAGTGCAATTCATAGTCATATCTGGGATTAGGTTGCACATGTCTTCTTAAGTTATATCTTCCATTCACTAGGTCCTGGTCTAAGTCAGGATCAGGGTCTTCAGGAAGGGAATTTGCATCACTAAACACGTCACTTTCAACCAATGAATCATTCTCTTCATGTTGTACCTCTTCCGTTTCAGATTCAGATTCATACGTTTCTTCAGGATTTAGCACTTTGGCCTCTTCAGGGCACTCTTGTCTTTGTTCTGGTATCTTTTCTGGCAGGAAAATCACATCTATCTGGGTTTCTGCTCTATTAATCTCAGGAATGTACACCCTATAACCTTCAACATTTTCCTTAGGTACATGTACTGAAACTCTAGTTCCAAAAATGTCAAAGTTTTCCATTTTATATTCTTTGTTATGCCATAGCTCATAAGGCGTTTTAGATTTGTCAGGACTAGGGAAAGTTCTAATTAAAGTATATGAAACATTGTTAATAGATTCGGACCCAAAAAATCTTTCCCAAATGTTCATTACTACTTATTAGAGTTCTGGCAGCTTCTACTAGAGTGCGTGAGGTGTATATACCACCGTGCGTTGATGGCATATACCTTTTAACTTTAAAAGCTCCGACACCTCTTTGTTAACAAACTCAAGGCCATTATCTGCCCTCAAAATTTAAATTTTAGACCCTGCTTGCCTTTCAGCCATAGATATAAAGTTTTTAATTACTTCCGGTACCTCAGACTTTTGTTTCAAAAATATATTGTTCTAAAAGAAGAATAATCATCTTTAAACAATATAAAGTTACGAGCCGCCCCTAAAGAAGTGGTTTCTATCGGACCACACCCATCAGCGTGAACCAATTCCAGTGTTCTAATAGCTCGTGACTCACTCTTCCCAAAAGTAGATCTATGTTGTTTACCAGCAAGACAGCCTTCACACGTAAACCCTTTTTCTACATCTACATACTCTATGTTCATTTTATTTAGAAACTCCTTAACATATGTCAGATTTTGATGAGCCAATTTACAATGCCATACTCTTAAGCTTTCTATATTTTTTACTTGCATGCAATCAGACTATACACTTTAATAAGTTATTTACTTCATGTGAGCATATTTTGGCACAAGAATCATCTTGTTTATAGACTAACGGCTCATGACAGTTTTTTCGGCATGATCGTTTACCGTCGGCCATTCGAATTTTTGTCTTTCATTGATCGAGTATTGCGTGATGTCAAAATTGGAGCTCCCTTTCGTGCAGAAACATTCGGAATGTTGATGCGAAAGTGTATTAAAAAGTTGCGATTTGGCATGATTGTTTACCGTCGGCCGACTGCTTTAGACGATAGTTAATGACAGAAAAGTCCAGTGGACAATTATCTGCCGACGTTTCGCATGGTTATAAATTGGCCAAAAATTCATTTGTTATTGCAAAAAAAACGACTATTATGGTATGATCGTTTACTGTCGGGCGTTCATGGCGATCATCTATTTATGTTATGTGGTAGCGAAAAATATCAAAGGCCGGCGGTTTTCACAGTTAGAAAATATTTTTGTGATAAATTCAAACTGCAATTTTTTTTATGAATATGGCATGATTGTTTACCGTCGGGCGTTTGACAATGTTATTAAATTTCGATGAAATATGGATGATTATATCACTGGCCGACGTTTTTGACGGTTGTAAACTTTCGGCCGACGCAATTTACAGTTCAAAGAAAGGCATACAATTTGGACTGTTTGTTTACCGTCGGCCATCAGTTTCATTCAATTGATAATGTTGCAAAATGACGATGTGCACATGGGCCGACGAATCGGATGGTTAAAACACCTTTTAAACAAATTAAAAAGATGTAAAAAATACAAACAATTTTAACTGATTGTTTACCGTCGGCCATCAGTTTAATTCAATTGATAATGTTGCAAAATGACGATGTGCACATGGCCGACGAATCGGATGGTTAAAACACCTTTTAAACAAATTAAAAAGATGTAAAAAATACAAACAATTTTAACTGATTGTTTACCGTCGGCCATCAGTTTAATTCAATTAATAATGTTGCAAAATGACGATGTGCACATGGCCGACGAATCGGATGGTTAAAACACCTTTTAAACAAATTAAAAAGATGTAAAAAATACAAACAATTTTAACTGATTGTTTACCGTCGGCCATCAGTTTAATTCAATTGATAATGTTGCAAAATGACGATGTGCACATGGGCCGACGAATCGGATGGTTAAAACACCTTTTAAACAAATTAAAAAG